>JANHGB010054432.1:6614-19396 GCA_026283785.1 Coracopsis vasa
AGCGGCTTCCCCCGCGGCCGGGCCCCGCGGTGAGCAGGCGGGGGTTTCGGTCGGGAGCCCCTGGCCCGACTGGGAGGTGCTCGGGGCTCTGGGGAGCAGGGTGGAAGAGTTGTTGAGATTGGAGCTGCTTTTCACTGGAAAGTGCCCGTTTTCTGGCAAAAATGAAGTGGTTTGAAACCTCTTTTTGTATTGGTTTCAGTAAAACTTTATTCCAGGAAAGGAGAGAGAGAGATCTGAAGCAGCCCAGCGTTTGCAGAACAGGACTGGGAGGTGGGGGCTGGCTGTGGTCCTCTGTCCTCTCAGTGACTTTTCTCTAACATTGTGAATTACTGGGGTGTGTAAAGCCTGAAGGTCCGGGACCCAGGCATTGCGATCAGCTGAAAATGAGAGGTTTTCCTTTTTTTTCTTTTGTTTTCTTTTCCTTTTCTTCTTTTTTTTTTCTTTTTTTATTTAATTTAGATTAGTCTCAAAATGTTTGGTTTTGGCATGGAAAAGTATTTGGAATAGGTGAATTCTAGCAAACTGAAAAAGCTTGATTCGTTCTTAACCCTAGTCCTTGTGCTAGGGTTTTGAAAATCATCTTTGGGATGCTTAGGAGCAGGGATGCTGGAAGGCTGGCCCATCCCGCTCGGCTTGAGCTGGAGCCTTACACTGGTGCTTCCTAGACAGCGCTTGGTCCAAAACTACCAGGGAACCACAAACTTGTTAAGCCTCCTAATTACGCAGCAGAAGTAGTGAAACGTGTCACATGAAATATTTCATATTGTTCTCTGACATCATTTATTTGACAGGTTTGCCCTGTTTCCCTCTTAATTCTGAGAAAAAAAGCACTCCCTGAAGGAGCTGAATTTTTTCACAAGCAAGGTGGTAAGAGCTCCATGACTGCCAGAGCTGTGTGCTTTGGGGGTTTGTAAGAAGAACAGATAGCCCCAAAAGCTTTATTCTGTGGCTTCCAGGAATGCAAATGCATTAGTATATGTACTGCATCAGTTAGAGATGGGGCTTGCTACTGTTTGGTGGTAAATAGGAAGTCCTGAAAAGAAAAATTACCATAATGTTATTAGGAAACAGAAAAGGAAGAACTACTGACATGGAATTGTAAATGCCTGTAGCCACTTATGACCAACACTAAGATCTTGTAGAAGGTCTGTAAGGCACTCTGTCCACGGCACATCCTGAAGATCTATTCCAGCATCTGGTCCCAGTGAGCAGGTATGACCTCTTCCATGTAGGGATGTCAGTTTTTCTGTGTGTGGTGACAACAGCTCACTGCTGTGGACAAATTAAGATTGTCCACTTAAACTGAAAGTAGGTATTTTCCCCCTGAAGAGCTTTGTGCCTATGTCTGCAAATTTCATAGTTCTGTGTTGAGGTTCCCACTGAAGAACATGGGTGTCCCCCTGTTTGTAGAAGGGGAAACTGAGTGACAGGAGGGTGACATTTCACAAGTAGATGTCAAATTGAAACACAAGGTTAACTCCGAATTGTTTAACTAGTAGGTATAGCAGCTTCCTAAACAAAGGTCAGAAGTATTACACGCAGCTTATTCAATGTCTGTGAAACATTTTGAGGTCCTCTGATCACAGACATATTGAAAAAGGAAGTAGTTATCATCTGGTAGAAGGGAAATGAAGGGGCAAGCAGGTGTCGAGGTAGAGCTGCTTGTGACTGCATAATATCCGCTTGCTCTGGCAAGCACATCTGTAGTCCGTAGCCTTGGTCAGGACTGCTGTTCCCACTCTGCTGTGGGGTGATGGTGAAGGCAGAAAATATGCTGCTTTGTTGGGAGTCTAGACCTTGGCATTCTTGTGGGAAGTTCTTACGGCATTTTACAGAAATGGAACAGGAGTTCTGGCTAGCTTATTGACATGTGGATTGAGAGCAATGTCTATCTCTTTATGCATATGGAAATGATACCTGAGAGTGGAGACTCCGCAGTTTTGCTGACAGTGTCATAATGTGACGTGGTGCCGAGCAGTGAAAGGCAAATTTAACCTTGAAAGAAGATGCAGAAGGTCCTAAGGAGTGAAGATGTAGGGATCCCTTTGACCTTGTAATTTGAGGATCTACTTATTCCCACGCATCATGGGCTCTGGAGAGGAGGAGTTGGTTTGAGGTGTCTTGGTAGTACCTGTCCATTTGGTCAACTGTGCTCAGCTTGAATGTTTCAGGGGTGCCGACAGTCACTCTATTGTGTCCAGGAAGGGTGTTTCCTCTCATGGTGTAATTAGCCAGATTAATTTAGTTTTTGCCTTCCTCTGAAGCATTAGAAATGAGCCACAATTGAGGACTGAGCATGCCAGGAAGGAGAAGGTCTGGGGGAGTGGGGAAGAGAGAGAGAAGACTGTGCTTTCACCAGGGGAGGGAAAAACCCCATCTTTTTGCTGCATCGCATGCTTTGATAGCAAGTCTTGCCTGTATTCTCAAAATTGTACTTGCCACAGCCTTTGTAGGTTTTCTCTTTCCTTTGCAGCATGGGATCAGTCACTAAGGGTCATCTGTGTTAGACTCGTTTGAACGGTCCTTTTCCAGTTTTGGAGTTACCATGCTGGCTGTTGGCATGATTTTTTGTGCCTCTTTTTTTTGTTGTTGTTCATAGTATGCAAATCTAATCTCCTTAAACTAAAGGACTTGTGTCCTTATCCAAGTTACTGAGCTCCGTTGCAAGAAACTGCATGAAATTTTAATAAACTGTGATATGCATGAGGTTGCCTAGCTTTTGGGCAAACAGTCCGTTCTGTTCTTAAACTTTCTGACAGTGGGAAGAAGTTTTTCCTCATAGAAGATAAAGTATCCCCAGAAAGCTTCTAAAAAAAAAAGAAGCCTAATATATTTAGGAGTCTTAGTAGTGGCATGAAGAAGACCTGTTTGTTCTGATGATGAAATCATAGCAGTAATGGGAAACTTTATTGTTGCCAATCCTACCTTAAGGTTCTTTGTTTCTGGATTGCCTTTAACAAATGCCATGCTTAAGAAAATGAAATTAAGTTGTTGTGTTGTTTTGTTTCTTTTTTCAGGCGCAGGCAGCCTGCTATTACATGGTTAAGACAAGAGAGGTAACAACCTGACTAATTAAAGGGCAGCAGTGCTTCATTCCCTAGGGCTAATTATTCTGCAGAAAATGGGTCAATTACTTACAGAAATTGTTTGCCAGCAGGAGGCAAAGCCTCTGCTCCCACTCCTCACCTTCCTTTGTGGGAAGCACTGCCCACCTCTATAGGCAGTTGCAATACCTTGGTAAGCTTTCACATACCAGAGCACTGTCCTGCGGATAAGGAAATGGCATCTGAGCAGACTTGTATGTGGTTCTTTCTGTCGTGTGTTCCTGTATAGCTGCAAGGGACGCAGTATCCAACAAAGGTGTTCCTGGGTTGGATCTGGAGGAAAGACATGGAGCTGAACAATAGAAGTGGGATTTCTCTTTCAAAATAAAACCCGCCTATTGTAAAAGGTGAAGTATGGTATTTTTCCTTACTTCTGAAAGAAGATTGATCATCTAGGCAGCCAGTGTTTTCCAACATGAAAGGTATTATCTGCTTGTGGTTTGCTTGGTATGGGTTTGTAAATGATACCCTTTTTCTTTTCAGATCTGCTTCCTGTATGCATTTTCGTATTCTCTGGTGACCATTGGCTTACCATGTTGCTTGCCTTTAGCTACGCAGGCTCAGTGCAGACCAGGTCGGGGAGCAGGGGGCTGGTTTGCCTTGAATGTCAGAAGTAAACTGGTCTGCTTTTCACATTTCTGTGATGGCACATGAGGCAGGATGGTTTCTGAGCTCCTAGGTAAGGTGGTTGTGCAGGCAACCAGAAAGAATCCTGAAAGAAAGCCAGACTGGGCAAAGGCTTTGGCTCTGCAGGAACAGATTACCAACATCTATGCCAATTGGGAACAACGTGCTCTTTCTGGTTAGTCAGAGTGCTACATTCCTGATTGTAAACGATACACCCAATAATGTCTAGCGCAAGCCAGAGCCTTTGCATCTCGCAGTCCAGCTGAAACAAGTATAGAAGACTTTGTACGTGCATGCTGCTCTTTAACATGTCCTTAGAGGCTAAATAAAAGCTAGATTACTTTAGAGATCTGTTTGTAGACATCTTGAGTAAGAATACCTATCAGTTACTAGTTCAGAGGTGTCTAGTCATTGCATATGAGAGAGAGGTGGTTTATGTTACCGTTTCTTTTGTTCTGGATTTTTATTAGTGTCAGTGCACAAGAGTTCACCACAACCTTATTTCAAAACTCCCCCGCCTTCGCAGGCTTCCGTCAAAGCTGGATTAAACAACTGAGTGAATCTTCCCTAGCACAAATGTGTGCTGTCTTGCTTTCATTGCGTAAGATCCAAGCATTGGTAGTCATTAGATAAGTGTTAGTAGCATAGAGTAGTGAAGCTACTGTTCGACTCCTTCCTTGCTGGATCTCTGCTCTCAGGTGTGCCATATGTTGAAGGCAGCCTACATGAAGAACATCTGTGGAGTGCCTTTCTGCCTTATTCTCCTTGAATCTGCCAGGAGCATGAAGGAGACAATGAAGTATTTCTGAACGAGGAAGCTCTTTAGCATGGCAAGCTGTGGCATAGTGCTGTGTGTACTGCTATGTTTCTTTTGGGGATGAGGAGTCTGTTTTGTTTTGACTTTTTAACCAAGAATAGGTGCACGGAAGATAGTCAAACCTATTTGGCTCCACCAGCTTAATCTGGGCTGAGATTTCTTGCTTGGGGCTGTGTCTATGTGGAACTCTACTGGGACACTTTGGCCCATACATTGTGTGTCAGTGGAGGTTTAATGTAGGAATGCTTCCAGTAAGTTCTAGAGAAAGAGTTACTTCTTTTTGTGATTTCTCATGTTTTCAAGATGTGTATATAGTTTCCCTTAGTGGCATGATAGAGACCATGTGATCTGGTTTATTTTGATCCAGCAGTTCTTTCCAAGGCAGATCTCGCAATTAAGCTTTTAATTGGAAGTGGACTGGCACAAGAGCTGCAGGATGTAGGGCAGAGTTTATAAAAATGCTTGAATGTCTACTCGGAAGAGAGGAGCCACTGTGAAGGTAATGTAATGATTCCTTGATTCCTTAGTAATATAGAGCTTGGCTTTTGGTTTTCCTTTGCTGCTTAATACTTTACCATGGAGATGAGATACTGAGTTTCCAAAACATCAGCTTCAGTCACTTGAGCTGACAGAGGGTAGCATCGGATCAGGAGTGCTCTGGGCAGCTTTAAGCCATTCCCATTTTGTGCAACGGAAGACTCAGGTGCATATATAAAGTAGACAGTTTATTACGTTACGTTATATTGGCATATAATTTGTGGTTGTGCAAAAAACTGACTTCTAGACTCCCAACTCCTCCTGTTAGATGATTATATCCTTTTGGAAACAGTGCCTCAATTTGGTGTTTGTATTGTGAGGTATTACTGCTCACCATAGAGGCACCTAAATGCTTCATTCTTTTACAGATTAGCTAGAATGTAATTAGTTTTTCAAAGATGAGATCAATAAGTAGAGCATGTCGATTTCTAAAAATGTCACATATGCACATATGCTGATTCACCTCTGATTTTTATGATATGAGCTCCAAGAGCTGCGATAATGCTTAGTGCTCCAACTCCAAATTGGGGTATGCTACCTTGTGGGGGGGCAGTGGGAGTAGGTTGTGATTTCTTTTTTGTTTTGAGTGTCACATTCTGATGAGAGAAATGCAGTTTTCATGATTTGAGATACATTTTTGAGAAACAAGGACCAGACAATGTCATGACGATTAAAATTTGCTACACTTTGGACCAGGGCTTGGAAACGTTTGCAGTACTAAAAAGTTGTAAGTGCTAACACCAGCACTTCCACTGCATCTTTCATCTGAGAATCTCTCTGTTCTTAATGAGTTTTCAGTGTGTCTCTGCAAGGCTGGTATTATTAGTGTCATTTTGCAGACAAGTAGATAAAATAAAATGCTTGTATAAGCACATTCAGCAAGCCAGAAAAAGGCAGGGATAAAATTTGGGAATAACAATGTTTCAACCTGGTTTTGAGCTACTGTCTTGTTCTTTTTCTTTTGCTGGGAGAGAGACTGAAGGCATTAATTTTGGTAGCTCCCCCCTCCCTTTCTTTGCCATTGGGTCAGGCAGCATAAAAGTGAGACATTATTATGCAACATATCTAAGTGTGCATGTGATACTTGAAAAAATGGTAATCAGATAAGTTGCTAGGCAACGGTACCCTGCTCTCAATTACCAAAAAGCCAGTGAGTTTGCTTTCCCGATGTGACATGTGTTCTGTACTTCTTCATAAAGCAAGTGTAGGTGGAGTTTTGTAAGAGTTGCTCCTTTTTAACTTACCTGCTGCTTATCCTGCCATATTGTGAGGCCAGATTTGACCCCAGTTTTATGGAAGTGTTCACAGAGCCTGAAATCAACAGAAAAAAATGTTAAATGAGCTGTTAAAGATAATGAAGTGTATATAAGTAACTAACCATTCCCTCCCATGTGTCTGTGGGTCTTTGATGGTTCAGCAGCTTATGAAAATCAGTCCATAACGCATCCTTGGGACCATGAAAAAGAAGAAAATTATGAGATTTATGTTAGAAGGTAGATGGCAGGGGTATGTGGAAAGCTGTGAGAAGTCTTAAAACACTCAGTGGCCTGATGGCCCAAAAATGTTGCAAGCTGTGGTAATGCATGAAAACCCGAATGTGAACCCAGCTGGTTCATTGGCATTGCCTTAGCAGTAACAGCATTGAAGGAACATAAGTGGGGATGAGTGTACACAGAGGAAAAAGTGAGAGTCTAATAATGTAAGACAGATCTAGCAGCACAAGGGAATTTGATCGTGTGTTTGTTTGAAACCCAAGTTTTGGGGGTTTTTTCCTTTTTTTCCTTTTTTTTTTTTTTTTTTTTAACAGATTGCAGCATAACAACAACAAAACCTAAAGACTATTGGCAGTTATTCTAAACATATTTCTGCTTTTAGCAATAAATAGCCACAGAAGCATTTGCAGATACTGTAGTTGTGTGTGTGGGTGCAGGCATCTGCCCAAGCCTCTTCAGCTACTGGGGGGCAGCGTGGCTTTTAAAAGAAATCTGAAACTCTGGAGGTCTAAGGTGCTTCTCAAGGCTTTGCCAGTTTTCAGTAGAGATAAGGGACCTTATCACCTGGAGGTATCTGGGAAAGGATGCTCCTAATCTTGGAAATCACTTGTTTTCCTCTGGTAACTGCAAGTTGTTGCTGTACAGAGCTGTTTTCCAATTATTTTGTTGTCGTTGTTCCAGAAGAGAGGCATTTGCTTTTCAGGAGGTAGGGACTGTGTAGCAGTACGTGCCCTTAGTGTCTTTCTGAGGTAATTCAGTCCTTAAAGGAAAGAAGTTCAGCCAAATCTTCCATGTTTTGTGCTCTTGCCTACCAGTCTAGGTTCAGAGATGTTCATATCCCAGCTGGTCTTTGTGCAGGTTCAAAAGTCCTCATAAGTAGGTGTGTTGGGACTCAGTTGAAAGAGAAATCTACATCACCCTTTGTGTAAGTCCTGCCAGAGCAGGTTTCTGAGGAGACAGATGCTCACTTTCTATTTCCACATTTGCACTTTCTTCCCAGAACAATCCCAGACAAGTCACGGAGCAGTGCTGTGACTTGGTTTCTCTGTTGGACAGTTTATCACTGGGTAGATGCATGGACCTGAGCTTTCTTTTTTGGAGCACTTTGGGAATAATGAAATGTAAACACTGAAATAGACAGTTGAAGCAACACACGAGGAACTACTTTCCAGGAATCGCCTTTCTGTTTTGTTTGCTTATTCTTTGTATTCTAGTTTGATGAGCACTACTGCTACTTTATGCTAATGTGCGGTTCCCAACCTGCTGACACCAGGAATGTTGGTGTCTGTGTCAGAGGAACAGTCAGAGCATGGGCAAGTGCTGTTTTGGGAAGCCTGAGTCTGGCCTACTAATGGATTTTAAATTTTAACTGTTTCTGTACATGCAATTGAATGGTCACACCACTGTTGTTGTTTGCTTGCTCGGTTGCTTGTTTGTTTTCCCTACTACAGACATTACAGGTTTTGAAGACAAAGTTCAGTCTTAAGCTCTACCTTTCTGCCCTCATGTGTTACATGGTCCTTGCTAATGAAGAGTTTCTTGAATTACTATTTTCTTTCAAATGTAGATACATGCATAACTAAAGGTGTGGTTTTCCCAGCACTTTGCATTCATAGAACTGAAGGGGTTTTGGTGAAGAAGGAACTTATCCCTGCTGGACAGTGGCCTGTGGGCCAGATCTGAGAGGTGTTACAGCTGAGAACTAACAGGCATTGGGATAGCATGGGGGTAGCATTCAATGGCTGATGAGTTCCTTGGTCTGGCTCCTGGTGAAGCCCCGCGGGTGGCCTGACCACTGGTGCCAGGGTAGGGGCTGACTAAGCAGGACTGCATTGTCCTAAAGTTAGGTTGGCTTGAAGCCTTTTGGAATGTTCATATTTCTGCGCTGAAGGAGTTGAGAGTGTGTTGCAGTGGCTTATTTTGTATGATTTTTTTAGTCTTTTACAAAAATCACATAGACAAGTAGGTTTGACTGTAAAAAGCATTCTCAGTGTTCCTGTGATTCCAGGGAAACACTTCTAAAAAATTTTGTTTGCATGTGTCTGATGAATAGTTCAGTGGAAACCTACATCCAGCTGTGACAAAATGCACATAATGAAAATAGAATATGTGCAAATCATTTTTGGAAACATCAACTTTAGAACAATTTATACCAGAACTAGCTAACAACCAAGTTCTTTCCCGATTTGATGTAAAAATACCTAGCTGTTAAACCAGCAACTATTCCTCATGATAAAGAGAGTCTCCAAAGTAGATGCAAGCCCTCAGTGCATAGGCAGAAGGTGTCTCTAGAATACCTGTGTTACATTGATGTGATTAGTGGTTTTATGCTATTCATCACTCCATTAATCTTGGTGGGAAGGTTTTGTTGGGGGAGGATTAGTTATTTAATCTGCACTTTTAATTGGGGTGGTTTTGTAGTCCAGTGTTATCTAAATAAAAAGTGTAATTTGTGTGGGTTTTTATATATAGTTTTTTTAAGGAAAATGTTTCTCTTGAATTCCTGTTGGACTTTGATGCTCAAAAACTCTGACATTCATTAGGATATTGTGAAGAACCTGTTTGTTACAGTCTGACACATACATGTCCTTGCTCTAACTTCTTTACATGCAGTTAATCCATAAAAATGCTGTGCATAGACACGCCCTTGGAGCGTGAGATCTGTAAGGCTGACGTGAATATGATGTTAGATACTTGTGTTGGAGCTGGCACCCTGAGGCATGACTTCTGTGAAAGCTAAGAGTGTGGCATCCTAAATGTCAGCGCTTGAGGAGAAGTAGTACAGCCCTAGCTGATGGGCTCCGCTTGCTTGGGTCATGCAGCTGTGCTGCCCAAGCCCAGGGTGGAGGTGAAAGGCAGCTAGGTCACCAGAGTGATGGGAGGAGGCAGCATCAGGGCCCAGGAACAGGTTGGGGTGGCTGAGGGGTGGCAGTGGCAAGGGCCTGCTTATACAAAGGCCACACTCTGCCCTGGAGTGGGGAAGGGAGGAGAAGAAAAGTGTGATGATTGGAGAAGTGAGGAGGAGAGAGGTGGGGGAGATAGGGAGGCAAAGTTAGGAAAGGGAAGATTGGGGTGAAAAGGAGTCAGCAAGGAGGCTTATTTCACATATTGGGAGATATCTGGGAAAATAGAGATAAAGCACTTTCTGGTAGACCCTTCAAGGGTTAACTAAGACCTTGACTGAGATAGTAGCAGTGAGGAACCTTTGGTCACTGGCTCCAGTGAAATTGCTCAGTGTGTTTACTGTGGCTGGGATCCGGGAGGACAGTGGCGAGTCGAAAGATTCAGCTTCATCAGAGGAGTGGCGGCTGCCAGGAGCTGCTCCGGGTAAGGGGCAGGTACAGGTTCCCCCCTGGTGCTCTGAAGAAGTAAGGTCTGCCAGGGCCCTATGTGCTCGAGCTAAGTTTTTCATACACATAGCTCTTTCAGTGTTTAAAGCTGCTCTTGCACTGTATTTCATTAAGATTAAACTGTACTTCTTTGGTTTAGGAAGGCTGTCTGGTTGGTGTATTAGCTGTTGGTCACACGCACCTGGTCCGAAAACAGCTGGCATCTGAAACAGCTTGGACTTCCTGGAGGCAACCCAGTCAACCTGCGAATGCTGTGAACCAGGACCTGACCAAGAAGTGGGAGAGCTCCAGGATTCCTCCCTGGAAAAGGTAAGGGCTAGAGGGTAAAACTGGTGGGAGTGCACTCATAAACCAGAAAACCAGAGCAGTTTTCTGAGTACAGAGCTGACTGCATTGTCGAATGGGACCTTTGAAATTTAGATCTGTAGGATGTATTAAGGATGGCAAATAACATGAAGTTATTTCCATCAGTTCAAACCTCAGGTTGCTTTCTGGAAGTGTAAGATCGTCATTTGCACACTGCCCTCGATTTCTGTCTGCTTTAAGCCACATCATTCTGATGGGTTGCAGTTTATATTGCCAAACTTATACCAGTATTATTGTCTCTTTAAAACCTCACACTCAAATAACCTTAGGCATTTAAAACAATCAGGACAGTGGAGCAGTATCTGTGAGCTAAACCAGAGCAGTAGGTAAAGAGCAGAGGGTTGCTCTCTCCAGTGGTAATACAAGCACAGGAGCACAGGTGTGAGTTGGATGATGAGGAATCTATTCCTGGCCCTAGCAAGCAATGCAGTCTCTGCACCTGATTCACCAGTGTGTTATGCTGGTAGTCTGTTTAGGCTCGTTTTGCCAGTCTCTTGTCTGTTAGCGCTTCCACAGAGTGGATGTAAAATGCTATCAGATTGAAAGGGTGATTTGTATCTCAAAGCGAAACTTTATATTGGCCCTGGTAGATGGGCTGGACATTGTGGGAATAGAATTGCAATCTTCAAACCCTGTAGGGGTTTCAGAGCACTTTGTGTGTTTGCAGTGTGTGGTGGTGTGCTCTCACAGGAGGTTAAGCGCAGGTGCTCTGATATGGCTTGCAATGGTTCAGGCTACAGTACTGTTTTCCCTGTTGTGGATAAGGTTTCATGAGTAGGTCGTGCACAGTACTTTAACTGGGAACTCACTTTGAATATGTAGGTGCTACATATAGAAAACTTAGATTGATGTAACACTTTCCTCCCTCAGCCTATCCTCTGTCAGAGGGCTCATTATCCTCTATGGCAATGCTCAAGAGGTCCTATGCTAGGGTATTCTGTTGTCCCACTCTTGTGGAACAACATTCTTGCTCTGATAGACCCCTGTCCCTCTCAGACTGGGGAGCAGACCCACTCAGCTGCTGAAAGAAAGCAGTAGACTTAATTGTGGCAGTGTTAACAGTGTGAACAGGCAGGGTCAGCTGCTGCCTCAAGCTCCAGCTGTGATCTTGTTGCCCATTGTGTAGCTGAATACAGAGCTTCAGTTGGTCAAAAGTGTCATCTACTGAGCAGTAAAGTCCAGGCCAGTGCTGCAAGGTTATGACAAAGCAAGTGTCAGCAGCTTCCTGGGAAGGCTACTGGTGATGGCCGAGCCTTGGGATGAGTCCAGCCATTTTGTCAATGATGCACTTTCTTACTTCTGAAGAAAGCTGTGTCTGACAAGTGCTCTGGTGTATGGTACTATTGCTGTGAGTAGAGCAAATGCTGCTGATCGCATGCCCTCAAGAACCATCAAGGGAAGCATAGACATCTCCTATTACTGTTAAACCAAAAACTGAGCACTGTATGGGCACAGGAAAACATAGATCCATTGGCAGCAGAACAAGAGTATGAATTATTCACTCCTCCAATGCCTCCTGTATGCTCCATCCACTCAGGCTGTTCAGGATGCTGTCTGCTGGAGGTGCAGACAGATCTCCTTCCAAAGCCATGGGGGCATGACCCTGTGGGCTATGATCACCACTCCACTCAGCTTGTCCTCTATGAGACTGGCTTGTGTGTGGTTGTGACATCCAAAAGGACACAAAAGCAACCTTTGGTCTTCCTGTGGGCTGTTGGTAGGAACTCTGGTGACATCAGTGAAACTGGGCTGTATCTGGTAGTGCCAGCCTGGAAGTGGCTGTGAGGTGAAGGCAATGAGTTAGGACCAAGATGGAAGCACTGACTATTCTGACCTATTTTGCCAAAGGGAGGTAGTGGGGCTGCAACTTTTATGTAGTATGGCTTTGGGTTTTGTAAGAGAACTTGTGCTATGTCAGTTTGTTCCTAGCTCTGTCTTGCTGAGAAGCCAGTGTCTAAAAGTTCCCTGAGCACAGACAGGATTTTTCTCCCTGTGGAGAGGAATGTATTTAAATGGCTGTTGGGGAGCATCTGTGAAATATGTTTTTCACAACTTGTTTACTAATGGGCATTTGTCTATGTAGTGGTTGTCAATTGGCAGCTGAATTTGAAAGGCACTGAGGACTTATGGAGCTTCAGAGACTAAATTCTCCTCTGATTCTTCCATGAACTGCTCTAAGCTCTGGTAAGGTATTGCTGAAGGATTGTTCAGAGGTTGTTCCTGTGCATAAAATGCACATACTTAGATGCAGAGGGGTTTTACTATAATTTTTTTTTCTTTTTTCTTTTTCTCTCCTGCTGGTTGATATGAAGATTCCTTCAGCCGTTTC
Organism: Coracopsis vasa; assembly: GCA_026283785.1. Classification (NCBI taxonomy): domain Eukaryota; kingdom Metazoa; phylum Chordata; class Aves; order Psittaciformes; family Psittacidae; genus Coracopsis; species Coracopsis vasa. The sequence goes on from JANHGB010054432.1 coordinate 19,238, forward strand.
ACATACCTAGGCTGCACCATGCATGCTGTATTGCAGACTTGAGCATTTCCCCTTATTTTCTTTCTGCATCTTCCAGAATTTCTCTTGGCTATTAGGCTTTTGCTGAGAGGTGTTCAGATTTTTAGTGTGGGAAAAGCTAGCTGTAACTTGCAACTGCTG
>JANHGB010054433.1:0-14153 GCA_026283785.1 Coracopsis vasa
CTGCCCTGGAGCGTCACATTTCCAACCAGCCCTTCCCTGTTGGTGAGCACGAGGTCAAGCATGGCACCTCTCCTTGTTGGCTCCTAGAACTGCACCCAGTACTCAAGGTGAGACTGCACCAGTGCTGATTACAGCAGGACAATCACCTTTTTCTCCTTTTTTTTGTTGTGTTTGTTACTAGCTCCCAGCTTGCTGATTAATGCCCTCCTTCTTTTCTGTATGCACTATGGTGGACGCTTGTGGCCCCTGCACAGTTTGGGCCTGGAGCAAGCACCCCAGTTCCCTCTCAGCTTCTCTGACATCTTTCAGCTACTGACAGCCTCCCGCTGCTCAGCCCCTGCCGGAGGAGGGCCTCCACCAGGGCACCGTGTGCAGCTCTGCCCATTGCGCACCTTCGCCTCACGACACCAGTGCAGGCACTCTCTACACCTCGAGCTCCGCGCTGCAGCCTCCCCTCCCATCGGCTCTGTCTGGTGCCGACGCTGCCACCCCCGGGGCAGCCAGAGCAGAGCTCCCAGACCGGGCCCTAGACTGAGGGGAGAGCTCCCCATCCCCTCCGCTCCCGGCTCCCGCTGCCGGCGCCAACCGCCGCTCCACGCGCTGCTCCCGTTGCCGGCGCCAACCGCCGCTCTACGCGCTGCTCCCGCGCTCCCTGGGGCGAGTTTTCCCCGCTCAGGGCGGGGCCGTCCCTCCTGGCACCGCTCCCTGAGAGTCCCTGCTCGCCTCAGCGGAGCCGGCTCCTGGGGAAGGCCTGGCGAGGGTTCAAGGCTCCCTCGGCGGCTCTCGCCGCTCGGAGCTGAAGCTCCTTGACGCGGGGTTTCGGCTCGCTCCGGTGTTGAAGGCTCTCTGGAGTCGTCCTTATTTTAAGTACAAGGCTATTAACTGGTCAGCTTGTTTCTTTTGCTCTCTAGGGAGAGAGGAAGATTAGTTCTTTTTAATTTTAGCTGCTATGGTTAACATGCTGCCATTTACCCGTATACTTGAAAGCCTTTCCTCTATCTGATAGCTAGGTAGGTCGGTCTGTAGCCTCCCCTACCCTATGCTGCCTGTGGCCATGGCAGATACTTAACCGCTGAGGGTGGTACATGCCAGTCACCTGCCTCACTGGCCCTGCCCATCACCTCTCATCCCAGCGATTGCCACCCAGCCCAGGGCTTGCTGATACGGTTTAGGAGCCCAGCACCCCTCTGCTTGCGGTGCGGGGCTGTGCGAGCGTCCTGGTGCTGTGTGATCCTGGTGCCCAACGCCACAGCACACCGGTGGGTTAGCAGCATGCCCAGCCACTGGGTGCATTTCACTGGCTGTGACCCATTTCAGCTGCCCATGGGCACAGATGTGCAGTCAGGCTGAAACCCAGTAAATCTTCCCCTTCTTGACACAGGCTCCACTCAAAGATTTTACTGGGAATTTGTTTCAGCTCAGAGGAAGCATATCAACTCATTAGAAAGTGGCATAAATCTGTGTAAGAAAAATGGGGCTTGCTGAGACCAACTAAGATGTAACACTTTCATACATGAATTTGTGTAAGCTGATAATGCTGCTTAGCAGCTAAGGAAGGTGATTACAACACATATTTAGTAGCTCATAGTGCCAAAAACATGGCTAAAAAGCACTTGTGGTTAAGGCAGGGAAGAGAATTATGGAAGTGAACTGTGGGGTTTCATAAATACACAACGTTGCTGTTTTAGCCTATTGCTTAAACCCTTACTGCTTGCCAACCCAAGGCTCATATTAGTCAATTTGTCACTTGTTTACCAGCTGTAAAGTCTTTTTATTACTATTTGAGCATTACAATGGATATACCATTTATTGAATAGCTGGCACATGCTTTTCACTAGCTGTGTTCAAGTAAGTTCTTCTTGTTTGCTGACATAAACACACTACTTTGCAATATTTTCCTCTGTTTCTCTCTCACGCAGCTCCCTATGCACGTGTGCACACATATAGCAATCTTTTATTGTCTTTCTTGCTGACTAGAAGGTGGGGTTTTTTCCCACATGAGCATTTCCGGGAATAACATCGTCCTCACTCCAGCCTAGCAGTATGCCCGAAATGTCAACAAGTATTAAAAATAAAATAAGATTTATATAAATGTGTACTTCTGGAATAGGAAATCAGAAAATCATGTTAATTTACCTGTTTCCTTCACACATGCTCTGCTTGAATCTGAAGATGATCCAAAACAAGTGCAGTTTTGCAGGTATAATATCTTTCAGATGCTTATCAACTGTATTAAATAAGATGAGGGCCTTTGTGAACACATTATTTCATTAAGGCAAGGACAAGCTAAACTAAATCGATCAGACCTCTGTGAGGCTGTAGAAAGATGGTTTGGTCCCTGGCACCCATGGACTTGGTACTTCTGCACGCCTGTCTGCCATGATGCTGCCATCAGCATCTCTGCCTCTTCCAGCCGCTATAGCTCACCACTCTGCTGCAGGCAAGGGAGAACCATGTTTCCTGATCATCTCCAAAGTGGTGATATCACCTCAGCAAAGCAAAAGCTCTTTCTTTTCAGACTCAGAAGCAGGCAATTAACTGAATGGCTGACCTGTGAGGTGGAATGATCCAGCTCAGAAGCACAGCAGTGACAAAGGCTTCTTGTGAGGCTGGGGACTGCACTAAGCCAGGCCTTGCATGGTCATTCAGGGAACATGAGGGGCACCATGAAATGCCAAAGCATTTTATGGGAAAAGAAGTCAAGTGCTGTGAAGATTTACACCAGTGTAACACTAGCACCATTACAACATTAACATGAGGTTAGAGCAATTTCAGAATCAGGTAGTATGTCCCAAAATGAGATTAAAACTGCTCGATATCTAAAGGCTTTCTGTTAAGCTTGTACTACTTTAAGATGTCCTTATTGATGATCTATGGCACACACAGAGACAGAGGTGTGAAACACCCTGGTCTTCCATGTGTGTGCTCACATCTGTGCACGCACAAGCCCTCTGCTGTGCTGAGCCTGTTAACTGTTCAGTTCAAAAAAAGAACTGAAATCAGTTGTGTCAAAATAGATAAAGCTTGACAATGTGTATTAGTTCAGCTTCGTTCTAAATCATGACAACCCGTGTTTTGCAGCACCAGAGCAGTATTTTATTCCACAGTTGCTGAAGTTCCGTCAGGAATTTTGATTCTTAAAGAAAGTGGCCATAAGCACATTGGCTCCATGTAACGTCTGCTTTTCTTGTTCCTCTGAAACACCTGGCAGAGCTGGCATGGCTTCCCAGCCTTTGCAGAAAGTAATAAAGACATCAAGCGTATAACTTAGCTTCTTTCATCTTTTTTTTCCCCTCACCTTTTGTTTTTTAACTCATTGGCAAGTTCAAAGCCTTCCTTCAGCAAGATCTTGCAGGCAGACAAAGGCTGCTAAGCCTTTCAATGATCTATTGTGCATGTATTTTATTCTGCCTGGGTTTTGCTGGCCTCCTCTTCTACATTGAGCAAACTTATGAAACAAAACAATATGTGAAGGGAAAAAACCCACTTGCATATTTAAGTCTTACAATTGCAAGTACCCAGATCAAGCCATAGAGCTCCCTATTTTCCTACTGCAAAGCCACAATACTGTTAACACTTGCTTGCTTTTATCAGGTGCTGTATGTAGGGGTCCCTACCCTCCTGCTTTCTCAGGATATAAGGATTCCTTTAAAGTTCCCTATAATACTTAGGATGCTTTTCCTCCCCCAACAGAAATATGTCGATTTCCACCTTGAGGACACTCATTTTTACCTCATGTCCTGGCCTCATCCCCTGTGGTGCTGGTGGACTGAACCCTTTCCTGCTCAGCCCCAGCCACACCTGCTTCACCGTTAGGACCTTACCACTTCCACCCAGGTTGCCTATCCCCATCCTGTGCCCATCCTCACCCCCATCCCACACTGGCCCCAAGCTTCAGACCTGAGTGCATTGGAGAGCCCTCCTCTCAGCCCCCAGCACCAACCCCTTGGTGGCAAGGATGGGCCATTCCCACGTTGGTCCTGCATAGGCTGGTGCCAAAATCACCTGCGCCTGAATTCACCTGAGCTTCCTGTTGCATGGCTGATGCTGTGGGGCTGTACATGCCACAACTTCATTACCTGCTTTCCCCCTTGTGCCTATATCTTTAATAAAAAACACAGACCACAGCTGGTCACAAGATCCAGGGAGTGCTCCCTTACAGCACAACACATTTGCTTAATGCTCTGTGTTGTCTTTCCTTCAGTGTCTGGGGTGGTTTTTCCTGCATACTAATTTCCCTACTGAGCCTCATTTTTTTGTGCTTCATTAACGTTTACCTTGGAAAGGTAAACATTAGAAGTGGCATCACTCCTAATACATAGCTTTACTTATATAGCAGGCTTTCCTGCTCCAGCCTCCCTCTTCCATTCCTGCAGGGGTCTCTGCTTGCTCTCCATATGCTTAGGAAAGTGGCTGTGTAGGTGCCATTTAGGTCTGGGGTCCCATATATGTTTCTCTTTATTCCTTAGCACCTTGGACTGGAGTTTCTGACTTTTCTTACTCTTGACTTTTCTAACCGTGAGTGAATAATTTTTCATTTTGTGAATGAGACTTTCAGCAAGAGACTCCTTTCTTTTAATGCAGTAATGCAAAAGGTTAAAATCCTTGTAGGAAGATATGCTGGTTCTCTTTTTTTTTGCTTAGGGATTTTTGATTTTTTTTTTCTTGCTTGAGGGCTTGGGGTGTTTTGTTTAAGAACAGGGGTTGCCACCTTGCTTGCTGCTGGAATTTGTGCTGAGGATGGAGGTTGGCCCATACACCCAACAAGGCTGCATAACCCCCATGGACTATGACTGCCAAAGGTAGCCCAATGACTCTGCCTGCAAAGGAGGGCTGGAAATTCCACAGTTTACATCCAGTGAAGGTAATTCACTAAAGTGGCCTGTTGCTTTTTACCTTGTTTTAAAGAAATAAATACAAAAAAATCTACTCAGTGAGTTTGTGGATATCTCTACCTCACAGAATCAGACCACCAACACTTAGATGGCTTACTGTGGATCTGGCAGCCACACTTCAAGTATGTTACTGAGGAAATTAGGCGCTGATCACAGCTCACTTTGCTGCTTGCTTGTGCCCACCCATCAGCACTGAGGGCAACAGGAAAGCTGTGGTCCCTGGGCAGGCAAAGACCATGGTGAGAAGCCCAGCTGGTTCCATGTCAGGCAATCAGCAGCCCTCGCTCCAGGAGCAGGGCTGGCAGTGGCTGTTGCTATGGGCACAAGAGCAGCAAACAATGATAACGTCAAGGCACACTAAGGGGAAAAGGGTAAAACAGGATTATCTCTGTTTCAGTCTGAATATGGCTTCAAATTAACTGTGGTGAGCAATTACCTGTGAAGAACTAATATTGATGATTCTCCAGTTTAGAAGAAAGCCCCTTTAACAATAGTCTGCAAGAGACACTTTTGATTTTGTCTGCTATAAAAGGGCATTTTTTTTTCTTTTGTATGAGAAAAGAAATCATGGCCATGAAATATCCCACATCAGCTATTGCTAAGGCAGCTGTTTCATTATGGCATGCGCTAGTTGGTATTATTTTTTCCAGACTGTTGGCTGTTGTGCTCGGGTGGCCTTCCCATCCATTCCTCCCAACCCCAATGGAAGGTTTTCATTCCCATAGATAAGGGAAGATTTGCTCAGCTCCCCTGCACTGAATTTTTCTCCAGCTGGGCTCTGCACATAATCTCAGCACTTTGATCCTTGCCTGGCACTGGCAGGATAACTTTCCTGTCTTTCATCCAATTTATACAAATTATTTGACCTTTTTCCTTTTGCCTTCAGCCACAAAGCACTCAGCTGCCGCACAGAGCATGCCAGCATCCCACACAGAAGGAGAAGAGCGGCAAGTAGCCTGTTGAGGCAGGGTTTACATTAACAAAGATACTCATTGCCCTACCACTTCCCAGCTGCAAATCCCTGATGGTAGCATTGCTGGTTGGGATCTTGTCTATTGTTCAATTTCTTACAGCTTTCTGCTAGGCAGTTACTGCTCTGACCTGACTGCTTTGTGCCACCCACACAGCCAGGGCCATGCATATGCTTTACCTCTCAGGAACCTATATACCAGAATAGCCTTCCCATCTGTCAGGTAGAGGTGTTCAAGAGCCACCTTCTTCTTCTTCCCCCCTTTTGCACTGCTTTGAGTTATTTAAGAAGAGGGACAGCACAGAACTGAGGCCCTGAGGACCAGGGGAGGCTCAGTGAAAAGCTCCTCTCTTCCCTTGTGCCCAGTGCCATATCTCAGTTCCAAGGCTTTGCATCTTCCCTTGGTTCTTCTGCTCTCTCCTTTAACACTTTGAAGGATAGTTTGTGTGGGACTGCATAGAAGATGACAGCAGGACCTATAGCCTCTGTATAGTGTGAGGCTTCTGGCATTAAGAAACCTTGCACCTTCTTTCTGGTGAAGAAGTTTTAACCTATATTAATGATGCTATCTAAATTTGGCACTTCCTAAGTCTGAGCATCTAACAGTCTCACTTATAAAAGGAAGGCTATTGAAGTTAGGGCTTCTGGTCTTACTCCTTTCCCTTTTGCTTCCCCCATTCTCCCTTTCACTTCTCACTCTGGAGCCATGAGAACACTGGTCCTGAGCTGGCACTAGCAGCATCACCCATGTCCCTGGGCACCATTCCTGTCTTTCTTGGTGCTGCCAGAACAAGTGTGAGACACCAGATCAGCTCAGTTTTATAAAATCTGTTGTATGTGCACAAGGTGACACTGCGAAGAAGCTGTGCCTCCACCAGTTTACAAAAGGATTCCTCCAGAGCGTGCAGACAGCCACAGTCTCAAATACAGTGCAGAGGAGCAGTGCCTGTGTGTCTGTCCTGGTATTCTGCAGGTCCCATTTGTGATTCCACGTGGCTTTGTTAAGCACTGTCTGGATGTAACAAGTACTTAGGGAAGTGCTGGTTCCATGAACTAGATGGTCACTTAAAAAGCCCTTAGATCCTGAGAAACTGAGAGTTACATATGGGTTTTTTTTGTGCCATTAATGCATAAGAAATAGAGAAATACTGCAGGTGGGATTCATTATGTGCAGCACATTATCCTGTGACATGGAAAAGAGACATGGGATCATTCCCAAAATATCCTTCCCCACTGATAAATTACAGCAAGCAGGTTTAAAGCTGCGCAGCATGAGGGATAACCTACTTAGGATGAACACGTGCATCATGCTATCAGCAATATTGATGCAGTTACCAGACGTCATGACGGGTTTGATGGAGGGTTTATATCAAATCACAATTGGTAAAGAGCAAGGGAGCCGATAGCCTTGAAGCAAAGCCACCTCTCATTTCCCCCAGGCTGGGCTTTTCCATCAGCCCCAGGATGTTTGCTCACTGCAGCCTTCCTCTCCCACATAGTGTGGAAATAAATATAGGAAACAGAAAATAGAGGAATACTTTGCATTCACATGGGTGTTAGGGGAGACCTGATGTGTGTGTGTGTGATGGTTCACACTTTGGGCAGCTGCTATAGAAGTGCCTCTGACCAATCAGCCACCCCACAGGGAAATAGCACAGCAAGTCCAGGGCCACTTCTTGGGGGAATGAGACTTTGCTCATCTCTGGAGCCAGACTGGGGACTGACCTCCATCCAGAGCAGGAATTTCCATGGAGGAATTCAAATCTGTTCATCCCAATGGTGCCTGGCACAAGTGCAGGGTGAGGAGGACACACAGGCGCAGCAAAGTAGGCAGAGAGCACCTCATCAGTCAGGGTGGCTTGGTTTCCACATGTGTCTAAGCATTTTAGAAGATAAATTCAAGGTGGCACAGGCAGTGGGGCACTTTGTTCAGCAGAATGCTTGCAGCAGCAAGCTGCAAGCTTTAAGGCAGAAATAGCTGGATTTATGAAAGGCTCATGTGGGGCTGAGGCAGGAGCATCAGCCACCTGATGTTTTCCAAGGCAGTCATCCATTAACACGCAATTTCCCCATCCTTCCCTTAACTCCACAGCCCTCTGCTAAGCTCTCGTGTACATCGTTTCTGTAAGCACAAGCCAGCAGTTTCATTTTGAGTGCTTGATGGTGTCATGGGTTTCACTTCAGTTGTTCTTACAGCCTCCAAGACCCCAGGTTGTGCGTGGTGCTCCAGTAAAGGCAGCAAACAGCAACACAGGGACCAAGCCGCTTGGAACTTGAAATTTCTTCTGTAATCTAAAGGGAAGGAAGAAAGAAAGAGAGAAAAAGCTCTAAAACTGGGGGAGCTAACAAAATATCCATAAAACATGTCTGTTCTTTCCCCCCCTCTCAGGTAATATTTAATATTATGTATAGATATAGTGTTATACTGGTCTAGTGTGTGAGTCCATGACTGATCACACTAAATGCAGCCACACAAAATAATCAAACCAGTCTGCACACAGGGAATATTCTCTTTAGTCACAGCTAAGCAAACAACAAATCTTTCTCTCTTCTGCAGGCAGCCCAGAGCCTTTACCACCCTTTGGTGATTGCACTGCAGTCTGCAAAGCAGCTGGGGGCACGTATGTGTCTGCAAGCAGCAGGGGTTATATAGAAATATATATATCTAATCAAATTTTTATTAACCCATGACCTTCCAGTTCAAAAAGACACGGTTGAACCACTGGTGATTTGTAACGGCTGCAGCCTCCTGACTGAGCAGAAAATCATTTGCAAACTACTCCCGATTTCCTGATTTTTCATGATGTGCCAGCGTTCACTGAGGACCCTTGGGCAGCATTGGTGGCCATACTGAGCATGCTGCTGACTTGAGTTTGCTGCCTGGAGGGGATGCACAGGGAACAGTGGGACCAGGTGCCCTGGGCTGTGCAGCACCTTCGTTACCCACACATGGGCCCACACTGGCTGAGAAGGAGGGTGTCTCTCATGAAGAGGTGACAGAGACTCTGGCTGGGAAGACCTCGCTTTGGGTTGTTCCTGTGGCTTTTTGTTGCATTTCAACACTTTGAGGCACTGAGCCATGGAGGGGGGGCAGCCCATAACACCTTGTGGTTGACAGCACTCTCAGGCCAGCTTGTAATGGGAATGTCCTATGAAATCAGTGCTTATTGCTCCAGCTGCCAGGCTGCATTGCTGCAGCAAACATCGAAGTGGAGAAAAACAGGAATAGAGAAGCTTTTTCTTTCTTAAACAAGCAAGTAACAAGCAACTCTGTGTCCCAAATATTAGCTAGCTGTACAAAAATCCTGAGACTTGAGGATTTATAAAATGTTTCTGTTCTTTATTACTTAATAGTACAATCCCCAAAAGCTAACCCAACTGCTTTGACTCACATCTGCAAACTACTGCTCCTTCGCCCACTCCCACCTGCCCCAGCAGCTGCTTCTTATTCACCTCCCATCTCACTGCCTCTGCCTTGGTATCTCCAGGGGTTCCCCTGCTACAGCTCTCCCATCCTCTTTCCCAACATCATGGGATGCTGTCTTTGGCGTGCTGCAAGGAAAGCAGGAGCCTCCTCATGCTCTTATGGGAAGGATGCTGGAGGAGCAGTGACTTCCCTGGAGGCAGCACTGCCTGCAGGGTCTGCACGGCAGGGGCAGAGCGAGAGCTGAGCCACTGCAGCCATGGCAGAAGGGGATGGAGGACCTGAGGACCAGGAGGACCACGGGCAGCTTTCTTCCAGGGAGGCAGGAGCAGAGAGAAGGACCTGGAGGTGTGAAGACCTTCTCAGCCATCCTGCTTATAACAGCAGCTTGTCTGTGAGGCAGCAAAACCAGAACAGGAGGAGTGGGGAAGAGGGAAAATGAAAGCTTTAGCTTGGTATCTTGATTTTAGCCTTGCATAGTGACAAGCACATGATAGCCAGCAGCACATGGTCTCACACCTTTGCCTTGAAAGTTGTGGCTCACACGGGGCATAAAGCTTGCTGCTGCAAACCTGGTTTCAGCTGCAGCCTGGCACTTTCAGTCACCATTGCTTACTACCATTTGCGCCGTGCTCCTCCTGTCTACCTCTCTTTCTCACACATCTTTTACTCTGCTTTCTGTCTCTGGTTGCCTTATTCCCTCCCCATCTATTTTGTCAGCAGCCTTTATCTTCTTCTTTGTCTTCATAAAGTCACCGAGGAGTGTAGTGGAAGGTCCCACTGGCTCATGGGCTTTGGTGTAGTGTTGATTACACAATACCCAAATTTGCCATCAAGAGACTTCCGTGGACACACATGGGGTTGGATGAACTAATTACAGCCTCTGCAGTTCAAAAAAGGAAGGGCCAGACACATCAGCCAGATTTCACCTTCTTCAGGAAGGCAGAGCAAAGGTTGTTGGTACACAGCAGATGGATGTATCAAACACAAATGCTTTTCTATTACTGCTGGATGAAAGTAAGTGCAAACAATCAAATATCCTCTCCTATTTTCTGTGTGTCCCTCTGTGACGCTGATAGAGGGAATCCAAATGTTTCCAAGCAGGCAGTGCCTATCTGCAGCAGGCAGACAATTTCTAAATGTATTAGCAGCACAGAGTCAATAGAGAAATAGCAGTCCAGCATATCATCCAATTTTCAAATGTAAATAACTAGACCACTTTTAATTTGAAGGACTACAGCAGGGAATAAAATGAAGCCTGGAAAATACGCATGGCAGTGACCACTGGTGCAATGCATTGCCTTCAGGCATGCCTGTTATTTTCTCCTGCTGGCTGCTGTGCCCCAGTTCAGAAAAACCTGTGGTCTCGTGTGAAAACAGGGCTGAGCACCCAAACAGCCCCACCACACGATGGAGAGGGCGGGCTGCTACATGGGTGCTGCCATGCTGCAGACATGCAGCACTGAGCACCCTGTGCAGGATGCAGCCCTGCCTCACCTCCCCTCTCCTGCTCTGGCACTGCTGGAAGGGAGAGGACATTAAAGAGAGGCTCAGGCAGTGCAGCATGTTCCTGGCAGCAATGCTTTGTGCTCCCCATCACTGGCCTCACAAGCAGGAACACCTCAGTGTCCTAGCCCATAACCAGCACTGATAAGGCAGCCACAGGTAGAGTAAGAAGTGGGATGAAGAATCCTCCTCCTGTCACATCGACTGCCAGGAGGAAGGATACAAGCAAGAAACCTTAAGGAGATCCTGAAGAGGAGAGGGAGGGATGATGCATTTAGAAAAAACTCTCTTGGGGTTTGCCACTGTAACAAAAAGCAAATTTGTTCCCTTGTCTACACTTGACTGCTGAAGGGAGGACTTTTACAATGCTGTCTCTGGCAGCACATGCCACGGCAGGTGGAAGCCGTCCTCACCCTCACTGGCTGCTGGGATGTTCCCACCAGGCACATGTCCCAAAGGAATGCTGAGGACTCTCCCACTGAGCCAGGAAAATGGGTCTGACACTGGGACAGGCAATGACAAAATTGGTCTGTTCAAAGGAGGAGACCAATCAGGAAGGTTATGTCTTGTGTAAATCCACCCGTCTCCATTGAACACAGTGGAAATGAGCAGGTTTAGCCCAGCTGAGCGAGTTCATCCTGGGGCTCCTTATCCTATTTTGCACTCTTCTCACTCCCTTTTTGACCCACCAATGGATATTCGCAGGATGCACACAAGGAGGAATGTGCTTGAGGTGCTAAGTGTCAGTCTGCCAGATTGGGAAGGTCACCTTTTTAACGCTCACCAGCCCATTAAAAGACAAACCTTCTGAAAATGAAAGATGAACATCTGCTTTAAAGCCCACCAGAGGTGAATGTGGCCCGATGGTGGAGGCAGAATATCACTGCTAGGGAGATGCTTCTTTGGGAGGCCACCAGCAATGCCAGGAGGGCTGGCTGCAACACTCCCAACCATGAACCTCTGCAGCTGGGCTGTGGGAAAAGACTGGGTTTGCTTTTCTGCAAGAGCCGTGTCACAGCAGGCTGCATGGAGCAAGGGAGGGTGCATGGCTCACAGGGAGCCATGAAAGCCTGCAGCTGTGATGCTACCTGTGCTGTAACAGGAGTGGTGTAGCCAAGGTGATCCAAACATGGGAGCAAGGCAAGATTTGCACTACCTTTCATTACAGCAGTTGATCTAGTTGGAAAAAACAGACAGATTTCAGGCACACACAACTTTTAAGCTTGCCTAAAAGCTAGTCTGCACTGCTCGCTGATTTTTTTCCCCAGCCTCATGAAAAATATACTGGAGACAAAGAGTGAAACATCAGACAGAAATGATGCATGTCCTCAGATTTCCCATACGTCCGGTGTTGGTGTGAAAGGGAGCTCCCCTGTGCTTAGGGGGAGCCTGTTGCTGAGCCCTCCGATGCTGCTTCAGCAGCACTGGGGCCCCGCGCAGCCACAGCAGCTGAAGTGGTGCAAAACCAGTGTGAAGCTGCAGCTCTGACATGGAAAAGCACAGAAACACAGATTACATATATATTACCCTGAGGAGTAAAGACAAAAAAAGTACATGTGCACATGACAGCCTAAATGCAAGAGGTCAGCCTCATCTTTTTTAGCTTTATTCGTTACATGAGCCCACTGACTAACTACATATTTGGGGAAGAGGGATATGCAGATATCCAGAAACAACTACAAAGAAAATACTTTTGGAAACTGAATAAACACGTACGTTCAGCTGAGTATTCATCAAGAAAGGCCATGACAACAGTTTTCAGGAAACTATGCAACTAAAAAATTAATTTTGTGGAGTTTTCTTTAATTACTGCAACAAAAGCAACATTTGATTGCCTCTCCTATGAATCTGTCTGTACCCTGTACCAGGAGCTGCAGATCCCATGAGATCCACAGCAAAGCAGGCCTCGTGAGCTCTAGAGTTCCCAGCACAACCAAAGCTTCTACAGATGACAGCTGTCACTGGACAAATGCATAAATCCCAAACACTGCAAGTGGAACACTGAAAAACTGCCTGAAGGTATGCAAACTTTTTACACAGCAGAATGCATTTTAAGTCCTGATCAGACCATTGGTTTATCTAGTTCAATGCTTACAGAGTAAGAACCCCATCAAAAATTGATTAGCACTCTTTTTCCACCTCTTTCCTTTAGAAGGCATGTTTCATCAAACTCAAGGGGAATGACTGCAGTTGTACCACTTACAAGGATGAAATCTGATATGAACCCTCCAGAGTGTTTAAGTGTGACAGGCCCAAGTACATATTTTTAGCAAGCTCACAAAGTATTACCGATAATCTGTGAATAAGTACAGCAAATAAACAAAGCAACTGAGATCCTATCAAAAGAAAAAACATAGTCCTCATAGTCATTTGTCTTGTACCAATGGCAAAGACGCTGCTCATCAGGAATAAGACATCTCTCTCATCTGAAACTTCTTGGACCAGAATGCCACATAGATGCAGAGAGATAGCTCATGCTCCAAAAAGACTTTCAAAGCAAGACTAAAGCTGTGATTACTGGATTCCATATATTTACTTCTTTTATGATTGTGCAGAAGCCCTTACAGCTGTTCTGTATAGTTTATGAAAACAAAGTAATCAGAGAGATTATTTACATTTGCAACATAAATGTCTTCCTTTTTTATGAGCCAGCTTAATACAGACATCGTTACACTCATCCCAACTGAGGCTTGGCAAGAGTTAGGAGAGGAAAGACGATGAAGAGTGAAAGTGTTTAAAGCCCAACTAATTTCTCCTCAACTCCTACTGGTTCCCCCTGCCCTCCCAGCCAATTCCAGCCCGGCACTTGTTCGCATCTCCCGACACTGCAGAGAGCTCCCTTGCAAAAGCTTCCTCAGAACAGCTGAGAGGAGATTCGGAAAAGGTTATTCAAAAAACAAAAATTAAGCTACATGAACGTTCACAAGTCGGCACACTTCACCTAGCTTACACCAGGAACAATGGAGACGCGGGCAGCGGGAGGATACGGCCATCCGGGAGGACAAGGCCGACGGGACACGGTGCCAGCCCGCCTGTCCGTCAGTCTGCAGCTCCCCGGTTCTTTGTCCGTCTGTCAGACGGCCCCGCTGGCAGCGCCGGTCCCATACCGACCTCCCCGGCGAGGCCTGCTTGGCCCCGCCGCGGCCCCGAGGCTCGCCGCGCTGGGGGCCGGGTCCACCGGGGAAGGCCCGCCACCAGCCAGGGGGAGTGCAAGGGAGCTCTCGGGGCCCACCCCACTGCGAGGAGCGGGGCGGGAGGGCGCCCGCCGCCTCTCTCCTCATCCCCCACTCCCCGGCCTCTCCGCCAGCGGGGCCAAGCGCGGCCCATGCGGGCGGGCCGCGCCGGGCCACGCCGAGTC
>JANHGB010054434.1:426-33502 GCA_026283785.1 Coracopsis vasa
GTTGGTAGCGCCGCCTGATGCCGCGCTGCCGGCGGGCAGGGCTTTGAGGGGCATACTCCTGCTCCGCTTGTGTGTGTGTGTGGGAAGAGGCAGCTCGGGTTTTCTCTTGAGAACAGACGCTTTTCGCAGGTTTCTTTCCTCTCGAGGCTCTTTAGCTGCTTGCTTAAATTGCCTCCCTGCCTGGGAACGAACGTGTGGGTGACGCTGTTCGCAGGGGAGTAGGGCTGGTGAGTGGGGACCTTCCCCGGGCGGGCAGCGAGCGCCACCGTAGCGGGGTGGGCTGGCGAGGGCTGGCCCGGGCAGCCGAGCCTCCCTGCAGAGATGCGACTACGTATTGGAGGGGCTTTCCAAGTCATTTCACATTTACAAGTCGATGGCATTTCTGAGCTCCTGCAGACACTGCTGCTTTGGTTCTGACACGCATGAGCTGGCTGTCCACGGGATCCCCGCTCCAGGCTGTGCCGGCCTTCCAGAGATGCAGCAGTTCTCGGAGTGTGGGATCAGAGCCCCTTCAGTCTCCTTCGCCATCGCTGCCTGGAGGCTGCTGCCTGGGTTGTTCAGAGGTTGCTTGCGCTGCCTGTTGCTTGTGTTCGCGCTTCCTCCTTTTTCTAGACAAGGCTTGTTTAACTTCAGATCAGCTGATCTGAGAAGGCAGCTGAGGCTGGCAGGTCCTTCTCGCTGAATGTTAAGAAAGCTCCAGCTAAGCTTTCCTATTCAGTAGCCTCTCTTTGGAGCGTGGTGAGTGTGGAGGTAAAAAGTTCATACAGGGCTGAGGAGCACTTTTGAAGGCTGTCACTTGGTGGATAAGCAATATTAGTTTATTGGCAAATGTGTGCAGGAGTTTGAGTATTAATGGTACTCCATAGGCGTCACTTCTGGAACAGGGCTCTCCTAGCTGCCTGCATCTGTCTGAGCTGCTGTTTTCTGTCTGCAGAATGGCATGGAACTGCTGGAGATGGCAGCGAGCCCTGTGGCCAAGCTGTCTCGTGCTCCTCCCTGGCTGGAGGATCAAAAATCTGGGAGCATAGGGAAGGGCTCACGGTTGGGGTTGTGTTTTCTGTCATCCCTGCAGGAACCCCCTCATCCAGACCAGAACCATGGCCACTTCAGCGAGCTCCCAACTCAGCAAAGCCATTAAGCATATGTACATGAAGCTGCCACAGGGAGAGAAGGTCCAAGCCATGTACATCTGGATTGATGGGACAGGGGAGCACCTCCGCTGCAAAACCCGCACCCTGGACCATGAGCCTAAGAGCCTTGAAGGTGAGAGGGCAGGTGCAGGATTCACAGCCCCTTGCTGCATGGAGAAAGCAGCTGTGCTTGGCTGCTCCAGAGAAGGGTTGCCATTTTCTTCTTTTCATGGTGGAAGAGTGGTATTTGAGGAAAGCATTGCTCCTCACCCCCATCCAGTTACCTCTTTCCCCAGATCCCCCAGGGGAATGTTCCCAGCTCTCCAGATGTGGTGTTTCAGTGAGATGCCTGGGGTTGGGAGCCAGCCCCTGGCACTGTCCTGCTGTGGAGGGGGCTGTTGGCAGGGGCTCGGTGGCCCATTGACTCTTGAGTACTCGTTTTTGGCCGGAAGTAGTTTGGCAGAAGAAAGTGGAGGGGAAAGAATGGAACCATCCGGTGTAATTAAGAGCTTGTGTCCCTCAGAACAAACAGTCCCAGCTTACACAATAATAGCATTAGGATTTTCCCCAGGTTGCCATGGTGCTGGCAGGAGACGGTTATGAAATGAAAATACTGTGTGTGACTGAGCAGAACTATCTTCTTTTTTTTTTTTTTCTTTTCTTCTTTTTTTCCCTTTCCCTTCTCTCTCTTCCCTTCTCCCTCTAAGGGAGTGGTTGGCACAGCTCCTTTGAAATCTTTGTGCTTCCCATCCTCCCACTTTCCCCCCAGGATATGGAGGAGATAACATTGCTTAGTGGAGTTCACTGCCCCTGCTGTGCTTTTACCTGGAGGGCAGTGCCCAGCCTGGATGGGTGGCTGAGGAGGCAAAGCTAGCCATAGTTCTCCTCCATATGAGATTCCACCTACATGTGATTTGCTGTCCCACCTTTAATGGCTCCTCTCCTTCATACAGCTTGAAGATGTCTCATGCTCTGCCCTTTTCCAGCTTGCCCAGCTACCTCTGTGAGGAGACTGGGTGTTCTGCTCATCCCCATGGTTATTGCGACATGGGAAACATCCTCAGTGCTGCTCAGTTTGCTTGGGCTTGGCCAGCAGCCCAGCTCATCGTGTTTTCCTGGGTGGCTGGGAAGTTGCACTCCCTTGTTTTTCTCTTGTTTTGGTGTTCTGTGTTTTTGTGAGTTGATTGTTGGTTTGTTTTGCTTCCCCCATTTGGAACAAAAACGGCTGAGCTGGGATTAAACCTATCATAGGCCTGTTCCCTATAAACATCTTCACCCTTGTACTACTGAAGGGCAGCAGGGAGACCATCTTCTTGGTGCCTGGGGACCAGGCCTGGGTCACTGTGGCTTCTTCCTCTCTTTGCTCCAGATCTCCCTGAGTGGAATTTTGATGGCTCCAGCACCTTCCAGTCTGAAGGCTCCAACAGTGACATGTACCTGCGACCTGCTGCCATGTTTCGGGACCCTTTTCGCAAGGATCCAAATAAACTAGTTCTCTGTGAGGTCTTCAAATACAACCGTCAGTCTGCAGGTGAATGGACCTTTTCCTGTTGGAGGTGGTGTTTCTGGGAAGGAGAGAGGGAGACAAGCCTAAATGTTGGTCATGTCCTTAGCATTATGTATGACACAGTAATAATCCCTGCCCTGAAAGTAAAAGGCAAATGAAGTGATGGTGGTGGAGAAAGGGCTGGCCCTGGGATTCTTTACTGATGTTGCTGTGAGTCAAACTGTAAATAATGTGGAAATTGGGATTGGAGGTGAAGATACTAATAAGGTTTTTCATTCTAGAGTCAAATCTCCGACACACCTGCAGGCGAATTATGGATATGGTATCCAACCAGCATCCCTGGTTTGGGATGGAGCAGGAGTACACTCTTCTGGGGACAGATGGACATCCATTTGGCTGGCCTTCCAACGGCTTCCCTGGACCCCAAGGTAAACTTCCTGGAGTCTGCGCTGGATCAAATTGGGAGCGCTTGAATTCTAATTAGTGCAACATGGCTTAAGTGGTTCAGGCAAGCTGAAAGCTTTGTAGGGGTTTCCTGAGCTGAAGATGGACAATAGCAAGCAGGATATTGGAAAAACTAAACCATGAGATTAAGATTGTTACAGAAAAGCTAAGATGGTGACTGGCCACAACCAGATTTGCTGCTTAGTTTGATAGTCTCTGAGGGTGACTTAAACTCATGTTCAGCACTACAGAGCACAAGCCCAGACTCTCAGAGGGACTCGCTCTCATCAGTGCTCCGCTTTATTAGCACTTCCGTGAAAAACAGATTTTGGGACTTTTCTACACATCTGAAGCATTTGGAGAGTTTTTCCCTCTGTTCTCAGTCTTCACTGAATTTAAGCCTTTTTCTTTCTAGAAACTCACATTCCCCTTCTGTTCACCTGTGCTGTTGCAGGTCCGTACTACTGTGGTGTAGGGGCAGATAAAGCCTATGGCAGAGACATTGTGGAGGCCCACTACCGAGCGTGCCTTTATGCTGGTGTGAAAATTGGAGGAACCAATGCAGAAGTGATGCCAGCCCAGGTAAATTGTTTCAGATGCCTCAGAGAATGAGATAGTACAGAAAAATTCCAGGCAGCAGATTGCTGCCTGCTCTGATTTGTTTTGTTGTATCAATGGTCAGAGCATAAGGGGGTGGGAAATGCCTCACAGCAAGTGGCTGCACCAATAAGCCTGTGACTCCTCCTCCTTGTAGTGGGAGTTCCAGGTGGGACCATGTGAAGGGATTGAGATGGGGGATCACCTCTGGATTGCACGCTTCATACTCCATCGGGTGTGTGAAGACTTCGGTGTTGTCGTGTCTTTCGATCCCAAACCCATCCCTGGGAACTGGAACGGTGCTGGCTGTCATACCAACTTCAGCACCAAGAGCATGAGGGAAGAAGGAGGTCTCAAGTAAGTGTTTTGAGCTGGGCTGGTAGCATCTGTTCACTTGGCTGCAGGCTGGACTTGGTTGCTAGCAGTGAGCTTTTTGCAGAGCTTTTGATGACATGGGAGATGTCACTTTGGCATGTTTGAGACTTCCTTCTGGATGTTTGTTTTTTGGTGAGTTGTTTCGGGGTTTTTTGTGGGTTTTTTTGTTTGGTTGGTTCGTTTTTTTGGTTTTGTGGGTTTTTTTTATTTTGTATAATGGTAGACTCCCATTTTGGTGCTTGGTGGAAAATTCAACCTGCAGTATAGCTCTATCAGTGCTGACAGAAGCACAGGTGGCCAGGGTGCAGCTATTCATAACAGGCTGTCCAGCTCTTGATCTGCCAGTGCTGGGAACAGACAAACAAATAAACTCAGCATAGTTTGGTGTTAGGTTTTGTTTGGTTGGTTGGTTTTGGGGGTTTGGGTTTTTTTCTTCTTTTTAATAACCATGATGAAAGAGAAGGACCATTTGCTTCTGCCTGGACCAGGCTGTGGGAGCAAATGCTGTGTTTTCTCAAACATGAAGATCCTGGAAATGTAAAACCAGAGTTCCTGTATGAGACTGATGTACTGACTGCAGGCAGGGACCTTACAGCACTGGGTTGCAGTAGAGTTCTGTGAGGGGATTCCTTCTAGCAGTTGTTTTCTTGACTTAATCATAGTGATGTCTTGAGATAATGAGCCAACCTATGACCAGGTTGGCTCATGTGAGCTTCCTAAATAGAAACTTACTTGTTGAGCAGTCTCCTCTCTGAGAGCAAGTTCTCCAGTGGCAGTGTGCCTGTGGGATTTAGCAAGGGATTGAACTGGTCTTGTCTCACACACAGCGCTACTGAAGGACCCTGTGGGATTTGGCCATGGGGATTCTTTTCCAAGAACCAGTCTGGGTCAGTGGTAGGAGTGGAGAGAAGCCCTGTGTTGTTGTAGAGCTTAAGGCTTTATCGTGAAGTGGCTTGGGGACAGCAATGACTCTCTTGTCACTTTGACACAAGTCAAGTGGCTCAGTTGTACCATCCATCATACACTTACTGTGTCTTCCCCTCTTCCTTGCTTCCTTTGCAGGCACATTGAAGAGGCCATTGAGAAGCTGAGCAAGCGTCACCAGTACCACATCCGTGCCTATGACCCCAAAGGGGGGCTCGACAATGCCAGGCGCCTGACTGGTTTCCACGAGACATCCAACATCCATGAGTTCTCCGCTGGTGTGGCCAACCGTGGTGCCAGCATCCGTATCCCCAGGAATGTGGGCCAGGAGAAGAAGGGCTACTTCGAGGACCGCCGGCCCTCTGCCAACTGTGATCCTTACGCTGTGACAGAGGCCCTCATCCGCACATGTCTCCTCAACGAAACTGGAGATGAGCCTTTTGAGTACAAAAACTAAGCAGACTGCGTCCATAGGCACCACCTCCCCCCTGCACTTCCCACACCCCTAAACTTCCCTTCTAGGTGTAATCCCGAGGGTACAGAATAACACATTTTGTGTCTCAGTAACTCTTGTTGTCTTGAGGTAGGGAGGAGGGCAAATTTATTTCTATCAATTTCTGGTTGTCATTGACTCTTCAGAAGACAAGAGAAGGAGAGGATGTTAGAGAACTTTTAACCACTGTTTTATTTTTTGTCTAATTCATGTGAACATTTTACGAGATCCAGTGGCTTCCAGGAACAGACTACACAGGCAAAAAGCTGGTAGGTGAGTGGAAAGCTTAAAACTACAGTTGACTTCCCCAGGGATCAAATTTGGGTTGTTGGCTCCACTGCTGGCTCTCTGCAGACTAATGGTTCTCTAAACCTGGTTCCGTTCTGTAGAGAAGGGAAGACAGGAGCTGTGATGTAGCCCCATGTGCTCCTAGCTGTATTGTGTGATGGAGAGATCTTCACCCTCTAGTTGCTCTGAGGTTCCTGGTAATCGTCTGGCACATTGAGCTACGCAGAGGAACGGTGAGAATTCCTGGTTCTGTCACTGCAAGTCACCTGATCTCTGTCTCATAACACAGAGTGAAGTAGTATTTTTATATTTAAATATAAAAATGACAAAAAAAATTATATATGAAAGTGTTTCTTTAAAAAAAAAAAAATAGATGGCTTACCCAGTTGGAGCAGGCAGAGCTGCTGTGGATGCGGTCAGAGGGCCTCCAGGGGGGACTGAGGTTGAGCTTGAGGGCTCAGTGGATGAGACTTGGATGAGATTTGTTTCGGCATGGAGTGGAATTTGCAGGAGGTAATTCCCAGGCTTGGGAAGCCCATAACTAGAGCAGCTGCAGTGTGCTCATTAGCGTGTAGATCAACAGAAGGAAAGTGTCCTGAACTGAGAGCTGACCGGTCAGCTTGACTGCATTCTGGTCAGAGCTGTGGATGTTTTACCTTTCCAGCAGGGTTAGCATGTCACTAAAGCAGGGCTTTTGATAAAGGAAAAAAAGTTTCAGATACTTCTTTTTTTTTTCATTTTCCCAAGGTTCTTAGTTTCTAAAGCTGAGTGGTTTTACAGAGACCATTAATGTCACTGTTGTGTCCTGGCTGCTGGGCTGCCTGTTTTCCAGCTGTGATGGGGGCTAGGAGAAGAGAGGGGCTGCCCGTTTCTCCTGGCCAGCCCTGGCACCTCCCAGCTCGTGCTGGTGAGTTCAAACGTTCCGGGATTTTACGTTTGGGTATCTTAGATGGTGCCAGTTATATTCCGTTGCATTTGGACTTCTTCCGAATAGTTGGTTTTTGTTTTTTTACAATAAAAAATGAACAAAATCTTAATTCTGACTTGTGCATCGTTCTTGTGATTCAGCCTGGCAGCTGCCTTTGTATGCATGTTGCCTTCACTGTTTGAAGGGAATTTGACCCTGATAGTGAGTAGGCTTTGGCTTTCATTTGTGGGGTGGGTTTTTTGGGGAGTGGTCTTGCAATCCATGTGTGCTCCCCAGAAAACTGGGTTTTGTAGGTGGTGGTTGATTCTCCAGCTGTGACTGGAGTGAGCTTTTCTTGGTGTGGGAAAGGGACTGGGCTTGTGACCATCCATAGAGAGGGTTATGGGGTAAGTATAGATGTTTGTGAATCTTTCCAGCCTCCTCCATACAAGTTCTACAGGATTTAGAAATCCCATACAAAACAAAAATCCAGCAAACCACAAAAAAAAGGGTTTGTGGAAGAGGACCCTTTCCTGCTCTCCCTATGGAGAAAATGCTGCTCCATAAACAACATTGTGCTGCAAAAAGACTTTTCAGATAATTAATAAAAAATATGTAAAAAAGTTATAATGAATTAGAAGGAGAAAAAAAATAAACTTTTCTTCTAGACATTGTTTTCTGATTTTTTTTGCCTAAAGCCTCCTGTTTAGTCTGCTTTGCAGTTACCTAAACACCATTTCCCAGCTATACAGGGTAGAGAGGCTCCCTCTTAGGGCTGTGGAACTCTTGCTAAATTGAGCCTGAAACCTTCAGAAACTGATTTTGCTGCTTATGTATTTATATAAAACATTTTTACTTTTAATCTTAGTTTTTCATGAGGAAGAGAATCCCTTTTTCCTGTTTACTCACACATCCTTAAAATGTGAACAATGGTATAGAAATGTTCACTGAATACAAGAAAATGCACATATTGGCCCCAAAGGGTTTGCTAGGCACATTGGAGCATGAGGAACTGCTGTGAATGAAGGAGTCAAAAGTAGCACCAGCTTTTTGAAGTGCATGTTGGTTTTGTTCCCTTTCAACCAAACACCAGCTCAGGAGACAAGCCTCCTCCAAGACGATTAATATATCTGCTCACACACCAGACTTTTCCCCGTAACCGAATTTTAAGGCAATCAAAATAAGATTAGCCACAGCTCCCTTCAAGTATAGCCTGCAGCAAATGAGCTAATCAAGATCTTACTTGCAGCATCTTTTAACACTGAACTGTGCCAGCCCAATTACCATGAGGATATGAGGGCTTTTCTCTTTCTGAAAAGCCTGATGAATCAGGTGTGTCTGGTTGGGTTTCTTCTACTTTTACACGCTCTCAGAGTGCCCTGATGCTGCTCCAGTATCCATATACCACTTCCCTTTTCCTTTTTTTTCCTTTTTTTTCGCCTTTTAATAATTTTTAGCACTATTTCATCTTTGTTGTAGGTCAGCCTTTTTCATCCTTATGCAAACTCTGGCTCTGACCACCTCTCTTCCTGAACACAGCTTCTAGAGGAGAAATCAGCTAGTGGCAGGTGGGTAAGGTTTTGCTGAGCTGTCTTTTGGATACAGCTAACTGCTGTCTTGCTTTCCCATGCTGGTACAGTGTCCCTGAGTAATTAGTTGTTAATAGGGATGGAGGGAAATGGCATGAGGCCCACCACCATATCCCACTGTGCTCTTGGGTGTGGTGTCAAAGATGCCCTTGGGCATGTGTCAAGAATGCATGTTCTGTTGCTGTTGGACCCACCTGTGCTACAGGTTTTACTGATATAACGGGGCTTTAATTTCCTATTTGGAGATTTTAAAGACATGCTTTAGACTGACAGATGCTGGTTAATGGCTCACTCAAAATCACTGCTGTGAACACAGCATAAACATGGCTGGACTAAGGTCAACTCCTAACATCTCTTCAGCCCTGCAAACTCTTGCAGAAGCAGAAAGTTCAGTGTAGTGGTTTCAGAGAAGCCACCTGAGCACCACCACTCCTCACCCCCTAAGTCCTTACCTGTAACTGCGCACACAAAACCATCACATCTGACTTTATTCCTGCAAGGATTATTTGTAACACAGTCTTGAGTTTCTTTATCAGTGTAATCACAGGGATCTCCATTGAACTGAGAAGGTTGTTCCAGGCGGGCGAATCTGTACTGTGATGAAATAAAAAATATTGACTCAAAGTGCACAGAAATGGGGAATTTTACGCTTCCCTAGTTAAAAACCCAAACCTTGTGTTGGGAGATCTGATCTAAGAGTGCTGTCACGTTAGAAAAAGAAGCATCGGCAAAGAAGTGCGATGCTCGCGACGTGCCTCATCTCAAAGGTTTCTGATCTGCCACAGTTTCAAATCTACTAAGGAAGGATTGAGGACTGCAAGGGATGAAGGAAAGTTTGCTTTCCTTTGACAGTTTGTTTAAATGAGGCTGACAGAGTAGTGCGGGCATTTGCAAGAGGAAGGAAGGATTCGGTTACATCTCCTCTCTTTCAATTAGCACTAGTAACGACATCCCTTGTTATTTTCTGTCAGTGTATTTACTTGGCCCTCTGCATCATTAGGGATTTTTTCCGCCCACAACACTGCTGTGAAGCAGTCAATTACTCCGTCCAATATGTTAGCCCTCCTTTTTTCCCCAGCTTTTCAGATTAACTCTTTGATATGAAGCTTCACTCTTCCCGACTCCCATCACTGGTTATTCCTGCTTAAGCCTGGGAATGGCTTCTCCAACTTGTTAGCAGAGGTCTTTTTAGCAATGGGGATTTTGCTCTTCATGCTTCTGCAATCATTACTTTCATTTGACGGGGCTTCTTAGGTAGAAAATGCTCACTGCAGACAAGAAAAAGCATCTTAATCTTGAGAGGCAGCATCTCCAGGTCCCATGGGGGACTATTAGTGGGGATGGTGCTTTGCACCGATGCCGGAAGAGGACTGTGTTGGACAGAAAGGTCCTGTAAAGCCTAGGCTTACACCTCCTTATCAGGACAGTGAGACAGCCTGGAGTTACTGGGAGTGGTGAGCTGAAGAGCTAAAAGCCACCTGAAAGCAAAAGCCTGGAGTCTCACCTCACAGGGCTTTCCTTGGCAGCTCCCTGCTCTTTGCCCAACCCCACGGACAAAAGAGACAAGGATTTGCCTCCTGGTTTCTCAGGCTTCGTGCCTAAACCACAAACACTCACCCTTTTCTTTTGGCAGGGGTCACACTGGCTCCATGAGGACCATGCGGACAGCATGCAGTCACGAGGCTGCGGCAGGTCGCTCACGGACCGGGCATGTCTGCTGTTGGCCACGCTCTCATTGGTACTGCTGAGGTTAAGGGACTCTTTTTCACCACTGCATTCAATGACACAAGAGCTTCAGGTGTGAAATCACTGAGTTGTGAGGACACAGCAACTTATCCTACCCATAGGCAAAACTACTCGCCAAAGAGAATTAACGCTTGTTAGACCTCATCAGATCTTCTATGCAACCTCTAGATTTCAGTACTGGTACTGATTCATACTGGTATTCAGTACTGGTATTGATTTCATACTGGTATTGATTCTATATGTAACACAATCCACTCTTCAATATCCAAGAGGAGACCCACTGCCCAAGAATAAGTCTGCAGAGCACTCAGGAGAGGATGACTCCAGGACATACGTTTGATCTAGCATGGAAACTCAATCCATGTCCCCACCAACGTAGGGGTTTATCTCAAGCTGTGCAAGCCCTACCAAATAACCTGGCCAAGTGGCCAGCAGTAAAATCTGCACCATCAATTGCTGCCCTTGTGCCATTGCTTCCTGCTGCTTGCTATACGGGCAGGACTTCAGTACTTCGCTGCTGTACATGATAAACAGCTCCAAGGTCAGACATCTCCATGACAAGCACCAGGCTCAATGCTAAGGGTTGGTGTGCATTCAGCACATAACCAGCATAAACACCTCCCTTTGCTGAGCAGCCTATTTTTTCTCAAGCTGGCCAAACCCTTTAGTCTTAGACTCTATTCTCAGTTCACAATAATCATTAACTCATTAATCCCATTCATCTCAGTAATGAACCTGAATCCCAGTCCCCTCTCGCCCTCTCACATGACAACTGTCTCCTAGGTTTCCATGATGCCACAGCTAAAATGCTGCCTACTCTTTTGACAGATTCAGTATTTCTGATTAAATCCTTGTCCCAGACAAATGCTTCCTTGTAGCACCTAATCTAAGTGGGAAGCTTTAGTAAAACGTTGACAATTAGTTTCTTTTCATACCTACTTTGACAAGTAAACTACCACAGTGCTGTTCCCAATTCACCCACCAAGACAAGGAATAGCATCATCTGAAGCTTCAAGTATGATTTAGTGCCTGGCAAGGGGCTCTCCCATTACTGCATATTAAAAATCACATGGAATATAGGAAGTACAAAAGCTCATCAGCTGACTGAGGCATGAAACCAGAGCTCAAAGTTCAGAAAACAGTGGAAAAATAGCTAGATTGGAAAGATTACAGTCACTGACTGACCACATTCCTCTAGAAGAGCAAAATGTATTAAGCTAGCAGAGAAACAACTACCAGCCACATTCTTGCCATTTATGTACTCAAAGAAAGCAAAGCCCTGTCTCGCCAGCACACTGGCAGGCAGCTAGCACAGGAAGAGGTTGCATGTTGCAAGCAGAATTCCACACCACAATGATTTGTCATCTCAGGTTTAGCAACAGGATTACCCCTCTAAAGGCAGACACATTACACTCATTACTACTACACAAATGGACATCTTTTGCTGTTCATTAGAAATACAGAAATCACTCATGACAGAAATTATGTGCCACACAATGTGAAAGCAGAGTCTGAACTGATTTTCACTCTTTATCCTATAACCTCATAGACATTTCTTCAGGAACATTCACTTACCCAAAGCAATGAACAGTTAGGATGCAGAGTATGGTGTAAAGCAGCAACAGTGTGATAGGGTATGGAACAAACGTGGTGCGTGCTGTGCTCATCACTGCAAGGTACCATCGGCGATTCGGAACCATCACCATTCCTGTTCTGTCTGCCAAGCGGTGGTTTGAAAATGGTTCAAGTAGAAAAAGGTTGATCACCAGGTTGCTTCTGCACACTGTAAACAGCAGATGACCCACCACCTGGCACATTCACAAGGTAAATGTTGCAATTGTTGGTGCACAGCTTTCTGCAGGCAAGTGGGAAGGAAGCAAAGATGTGCCTAGAAGCAATTCACACTTTCATGTGCAACGCTCCTTCCAAGGGATGGGGAAGAATGAATATTTCAACAAATGAAACCTACTCGAGTCTTGGCAGGAGGGAAGTGATAAGTAAACTAAAGGCTTTCTAGGAATGGAGTGCAAAATCATTTATTGCTGCTTTTCATGTCTGTCTTCCAGAGGAAGACCAGGCATGAGGCATAAGCAGCCATTCGCATGGCTCAGAGAAAGCCTTCATCTCCAAATGGCCTTTGCTGTCCCTCACTCAGGCTACAGCTGCAGGGGAAGACAAGAGCCTCAGCCTTGGCTGGGCCCTTCCATAGAGATTCACTGCTCCATGCACCCGAAGTCTTGAGCCCTTGGAAGCAAGACCTGTCAGGGTATCAAATTAAATGTCTTGGTGTTTTCTAGCAACAATATTGAGTCATTTGCTCTCTTAAATGGTCCTAACTAGGGCAAAGAACTTACCAAGAGCTGATTCCCATCAGTTCAGTTGGGCTTTCAAAGGAAGCTCAGGGTCTTCAAAGCCCTGCAGGGTTTTTCTTCAGTTGCCTGTTGCGCCTCTTCTCACTTCAGGTATAGCTTCTTTATTCTGCAGACACAACAGTCTTTCCCATCATTTTCCTAATCAGTCTTAACCTACAATGAGCATCTTAGAGGGACAAAAGTTTTCGGAATCTGTGTTTCCCTGAGCAAAATGATGACTATAATTGCATTTTCCTACCCTTCCTCTGCTGGACAAGCAGTTCTTTGCAGAGACACAGTCTCACTCTGTGTGTGCAACTATGGCTCTTAGCAGCACAGTCTCTCACACTGGAATAAGTCTTTGAGTGCTTTAGTGATACAAAGAATAAATTTGTTCACTATACAAATGATGGATGCTATATATAAAACCAATCATATTCACTAACACAAAACAAACCTGACAACCGCAGCCAAGTACTGCACTTCTTAACGTGCCATAGTTACCTTACAAATGACATTATTCTGACTGTGGAGCCATGTCTCTGCAAAATAAGCAACTTGCTGCTGCATCTTTCTAGTTTGGCAGCCTGATGATAACAATTTAACACAGAGAAGCACGTTAACTGAATCCTTGCAGGAATCTGCTCCCAGTAAAAAGACTGTGTTTCAGGCAGCCAGCTTTTTCAGTTACTGAACACGCAGCCAGTGAATAACTGCGCTCTAGACATGGAGGACAAACTGTTAGGAAAGATGGCTTAGGCTGTGCAAAGCTTTTTGTTTGCCTTTTTTGCTTTAGTTTTTGCTTCAAATGACTTTGCCCCACAGTGAACCCAAGATGCGGTTATGTGATACAGCTTGCTCAACCTTTGACACAATTGATTTTGCTGTTAATCATTTGTCTATGACCAAAACTGAAAAAGCACTTACAGAAAAGACCTCTCCATACACGGGACCTTTGATGGCTGAGAAACGCAGTACACATCCGATATTTCAACAGCAGCAAAAGAGAAGCTAAGATTATAAGCACAGAGCACCCTCTAGATTTAACTGCAAACCATGACAGTGATCCCAGTATATGAACATCGTAAGGCAATCTGCTCCTGTTTCGTGCTTGTCTCTGTTTTGTTGCCTCTCACCATGAGAATCTTGGTGGTGAACATGCCTGGTTCTGAATTAGCAGAAAGAAATTAGGTTAAAACAGCAGCAGGGACCCAAGAGACAGCATTTCCTACAGGTTAATGCAATTTTCAGAGAGACTTGAAAAGCAAAATCAGATTTACCACATAATTTATAATCTGGTTTAATTAGAGGTAGGTCTAACACATAAAACTGATGGCAACAGCCACAGCTCATTTTCTGCTTCCTTGTAGTTTCAGGCAGAGTGGGTCCATGGATCAGTGGGAATGTTGCCTTGTAACACCGCCTGTGTCCTCTTTCCCTGGTCCTGTTCCTTCTCCATCGCTGACAGTAATAGTCGTGGTCGTCTGCTGAGCTGTTTTTAAGTCCCAAAGCACTTAGTGCTAACGACGCTGTAAGTCACTGGATGTGGGTTTCATCACAGTTGAAAATGAAGCCTCGGTAGTGTCCACCATGAACAACGAGCTTTCAAGTGTAACGCATCCTTTGCAGAGTTCATAACACCAATGTAAGTTTGCGACCCCTTGCTCCCTGTAAATAAAGCCTATACAGTTTCATCAAACGTGGTTTTTGTTTTAAATGGTAGTTTCCTGTCCACAGAAAAACTGTGAAACACATCAGAGATGAAAGGCCCTCCCTGGAAAAGGTTAGATTGAAGCCAGCAAGCACCTATTCACGGTATTGTTAGAGCACTTATCAAAACCAGTTGCTTTATCTTTTCATTTCCTGCTTTATAACTCATAATGCATTTCCTTCTGCAGAAGAACACAGCTGCCTCATTCACATGTAAGAGGAGGTTTGCCCACTGATTTTAATGGTGAAAAACATAAAGAGGCAAATACAAAGGAAATTTACAAGTAAGAAACCCTAAAGAATGTTTTTAGATGTCTACTACAACTGACTCTGTTGCATCACCACTTTTGTTACCAACACAGTTATTTTCTGGTGGTGAGGCTGGCCTCTCAAAGGCCCTGGACATGGAAAACTCACGTTGTTGAGCTTAAGACTCCCTTCCTTGCCCTTGATTCACTAAAAATAATGCCTCATAGTGACGCAGTTCAAATTGGGCACAGGTTCACCTACTCTGAAAGCTCTCATTCTATGGTCTTGTGAAGATGACTAAGACAGGGGCTGCAGTAATAAGTAGACAAAGAAAGAAAATCCCACCATGCCCCATCCGTTTTCTCCATTAGACCTCAAGGTAACACTG
This sequence comes from Coracopsis vasa, assembly GCA_026283785.1. Lineage (NCBI taxonomy): Eukaryota > Metazoa > Chordata > Aves > Psittaciformes > Psittacidae > Coracopsis > Coracopsis vasa. Next base: position 15,125 of record JANHGB010054434.1, read on the forward strand.
ACACATATTATTTTCAAACTAGAAATAGCATTTTTTTAAAAAGAAAAACCAAGACATTGATAATCTCAATGTGTAAATAGCACAAAATCTACAATGCAACATCTTACAGCACTGTAACGTCTGCTTATTTCTAATACAAGTGGCTCCTGACACCAAGAGCTTTTCTTAGTCCTCTAATAACTATCTGTTAAAGAAGAAAAAGATGCCACAAAAGATCTTCACGCAGCCAGTACCTGGCAATAATTCTTCATAATCCTTTATTTTCACAAACGTCTGAGGCTGAATGGGCATTGATTTGCTGCCCATTAACCTGGCTTCCTTTTAATCTATTGTGATTTCCTTTCTTTGCTGGTGAACAGTATTTATAGAAGTGGTGCTGTGGGAGCTATGAAATGAGGTTGAAAAGCCAGCAAATAACATCAGATCTTAAAAGACCTTTCCTAAAATAAAGTACATTCTGTATCTTAAAGCCCTTTGAATGGGAAGCATCTGAAGCTATTCTTCTCATTGAGATTTTTCAGGTGTAGATAAAACATTTTAGGGGTGATAGATGAGCCACAGGGCAAACACGTCCATTGAGATAAGACCATTTAAAGCTCTAAAAACTAATAGCTGGAGAGTCGTTTCACTAATAGACCTGATATTTCCTGCCTCCAGTAGGATAATTTTAGACAGAGACAGGCAACGGTACAGGTACTCAGGAAATCATATCAGGATATCACCCCATATTCCTCACTGTCATCCTGAAATACATAAATCAGTTTCCCCACACTTTCAGACAGCAAGTAATGCCAAAAAAGTGGTTTAATACACAATTCTGTTAAATACACTTTTTCTGTCCCCGTGCCAGGTCTCTGATTTACCGTAGGAATTAAAGTGAAAAGAGACAAACAAATGAAGGCTTTTAATGGGGTTGATCCTAAACAGCAAACTGGTATGAGAAAACCAACTTGTGGAAGACCTCATCACAAGATACCTGACAGAAGTACTCGTACAAATCATGACTTCTGCAGTAGTAACATCAAACAACAACCAGGAACAGGGGGTTAGACCCACTGATTTCACATACAGGAGCAGAACCAGAAGCAGGAATAGTGTATGCAGCAGTAAGGATAGTGATAGTAATAGTACTAGTATAGATGCTTCTGCAGATGATCCAGTCTCACACATTCACCCAAACCCTCTGTTTTCCAGTTGCCATGTGGACTTTCACTTTGTTCATTCACCACTTTCCATGTTGGCTCAGAGAGACAATTGTAGACTATGGATTCAAACCTCTGTAGAAAGCTGCCAACAGATACCTGCTTCCATTTCTTTGAAATGATTTTCTTCTGATTGAGAACAGTATTTGCCAGAAAACTAATAAATACAAACCTGATAGGACAAGAGCTCTTTAGAAGGCAAGGTAAGGAAAAAGGAAACGGTGCATGAAATACGTATCACAACCTAGAAAAAGAAAGAGGTTAGCTTATTTGTTGCAGCAACTGTCACTGTGTAGTGATTAAAGCACATAAAACATTGCCTTTAATCCTACATAAGCCAGTTAAAATTGCAAGCTCCCAGTCTATACAATCAATTGCTTTCCCTGAAGTCACTGGCATGGAAAAGAGAGATCATCTGAGTCCTCAGCCCTGTAAAACCTCAGTTTGCACTTTGATTCTGCAAACTGTTTGCTAAATAAGTTCTCATTACTGCAGGAGATCATGGCTTTAATTAGCATTAGTTAAATCAGGACCAGTTTTTGAACTACTCATGTTTGAGCTGGATGCTCCCATATACAATCTGGAAACTCCTAGTGCGTTTAAATCACAGTAACATCAATGTAATATAGTACCTTGACAGAGCACAGTAAGAATCAGGGTTTCTTTAACCCTTCTGAACAATGCCAACACACAACCAGGTCCCTCCCACTTTGATGTTCCTCACCACCACCAGACCAAATCTTGAACCTGTTCATTCTGAAGCAGACTGCATAGCAACTGTGCAACATGAGCCATTTTTTCTGATTTTTCAACATAAACCAATTTCACTTGGGGGGTACCAGATGAATATCAACACAATCAGATTTGGCTTACGTTATAAAAATGCATTTTAGTTTAAAACCATGCCTTATCTCACTTTAAGCTGATGTTTTTGAGCTTGCTGAAAACCAGAGATCTTGCTCCTCCTTCCAAGGACATCTGAATACTCTTAAGCTATGTACAAAGTCAAAATGACATTAACCATTAGCATGTTTTCAGCACAACAGAATGACCTTAATTCTTAGATGGGATTGCAAGTATTTCAACAATCTTCACTGACAAAGGCAATGCATGTTTCATTATGACCTACTGGATGGTGGTGGATGAGAAACAGAGAAGAGATCAAAAAGAAATGCAATAAAATATACATGCACACATTGACCCCTCTATCTCTTCCTGCATATAAACACACTCTTCTTACCCTTAGGCTTCAACATGATCTCTTACATATTTCTATTACTCATTTGCCAAAGAATTGTGCTATTCCTTATCTTGACTTAAGAGATCTAGTTCTCAGTACTTCTGAATATCAAGCAACATTGTTTTGCATCAAGTTTCACACCAGCACAACACTTCAGCCTATCCTATGCGTTACTCTAACCGCTAAAGAGGTTCCACTGAAGTAGACGGTGGTATCATTAAATGTTTTACTGGATCAAGGCTTTTGTTATCAATTCTGTGAATATTATTGGAAAGTTGTGGGGTTTTTTACTTCCAAAACTGTCATATTTAAATGCACATTTTTAATTTTATATCTTAATTGAAGAGGAAAATGTGAGCACAACTGATTACAGCTTCTCATGCCACAAAGGTACTCCCTGCTTTGGGAGCATTGCACAGTGTGGTCTGCCCCAGGAACGTGTGATTTTACAGGAGATGATTAAAACATCTACTGGTTTGGGATGCCTAAAAACACCATAAAAGAGGCTAAAACCAGGGAGGCAGCAATTAAAACTAGCAAGTATCTGCAAGATAAGCAACACTTAAGTGTTTAAGATTAGGTATTCCCCAAATTGAGCCACTTTTCTCCTTTCTCAGGTATTTCCACTGTCAAAACAATGGACACCAACACTGCACTGTAAGAACAGCAGGATTACCACAAAAGAGCAACAGCTACGAAACAGACTTGCTGAAATGACACCTTTTTGAAATGTTTTTTATTCATAACAGTATTACATGGTGTGTTACAGAAATTAATGGAAAACTGCTAAAAATTGGTTGGGTTTTGCTGCTGTCGGTGTTGCTGAATGCGTTATACATAAAGTTAAAAAGAACGTGTCCGTCGATGTTAACAACTGGTCGGTATCTGAGGTAAAGTTAAAGTAGGTTTAGAAATGTACTGCAACAGTCGTTTTCTCTTTCTCATCTTTATTAAAAAAATATGTGTCAGAATGCAGAAATAAAAAGGAATGAAAACCACGGAGTAAACATCTTTGCAAAGAAGGTGCCCAGTACGTTATTAGATGAAAGGTTTCATCAGACACTTGGATGACTACGATCTAGCAAAATATCTTTTCATGACAGGGCAAGATCAAGAAGCTACAGGGGGATGATAACAGGATGGCTGGTGGGATTCCCTGGTTTTGAAATTTAAAGTGACGAATTTAGTGCTAGTGAAGGATGAGGGATTAAACAATTGCACAAGCTGGATATTTTAGTTATCTACAACACTGGTACGGTGCAGAGGCTTTCCAGTCCTCTCAACTCAGCGTCTTAGCCATGACAAGGAGGATCTAATTGTACAACAAGACAATTTTGAATTGGTTTTTATTGATGACCGTTTGTAAAGGTAAGACAAAGGTCCACGGTGATGGTCCAGCCGTCTCTTATGAGACACTAAAATTCCAGCCTCATTCCCTCGGCACCTATTCGTGATTTGTGTCCTACAAACATGATGGCAATGGATCCTCTGAGACATAAATCTCTTCTTTCTCTTTCAACGTTTTTCCCCACAACTGCGAATGCACTGATGATACTAAACCCCAAATGTCTACGATGAACTAAACTCAACTTTGTGGTTCCATATGTAGGACAAAACCCAAAACAGCCACTGAGGAAGAAAGTAGCACCACTGTGCAAACTACGAAAATATTCTTAAGGAAATGTCCTTCAGAAATGCTTTTACCTCTGCTTTTAATCCTGAAACACTCAATCCATCAAGTTTTAATTTATCTCCTCTGGTTAGAAAACATGATCTTTCTTCAGATGGGAAAATAATTGCTGCAAAGCTGTTTGCACATGACTAAGGAATAAGCATCAAATGACCGTGAATGGGGATTAAAAGTTCTCTTCTCTGTGGGTTCGCTAGGTCTAGTCACAGCTAATTTTGCATTCACATCCATTCTGTAATGCATGTTTCTCTAATTTCTCTAATTCAAAATAAAAGACTGGAATCATGTTGGGAGATTTGGTTGTATCGACAACCGCCACCCTGGTTATTCTGTCTTCTAAACCATTTTTAGCTTAAAACAGAGACGAAAGAAAGTAAAATATTTGTAACTCTAGGCCTATTTTGATCATGACAACAATGTAAATCCTAATGCGTCAATCTAAACCCAAAAATCTGCACAATAACCCTAAAAACTGATTCATCATTTGATTTCCTTAACTTTTTTCTATTTTTTTCTTTTTTCTCTTTTTTTTTCTTCTTTTTTATTTTTTCCTTTATCTCTTTTTTTTCATTTTAGTGTTAAACCACTAAATTCAATATACTGTAACTGCATAGGAACATCAGGAAAACGCATTTGACCTGTATAACAATTCTCTGTAGGGCAAAAATATATAGCTTCTTTATGAAAATCATGTGCTAAACATATGAACCCAAACACTGCACTTTTGCTTCATAAATGTAAAAAAAGGAACTTCTAAATTCTTTTGTTCTGTGTGTAAACAGTTGGATGACTTCTATGCAGAGGTTCAAAGGAATGTCAATGAAATGTGATTTCTTGGAAGCGGAATATGTCCATGTGATAACTCTAGATCATAAAATCAAGTGTTCCCATTAATTTCACTAGTCGCTGACAAGCTGACTGCTTTTGGCAACTGCACTTGAGCTTCAGCCCATTATTGTAAGCATGTGAAAAAACGTATGTGATGTGAGAACCACAAACTGGGTTTGCCACACCTCCCAAGCACTGCGACTTGCTACCTTCTCTACTGTGTAATGGCATTAGTAAAAGAATTTCCATAACATTTATATTTACAAAAAAGACTGGCAATTTTCATTCGAACTCCTTAAAGCCATTTCCCCTTAAACATTTAAAGAGTTTAACAGTAAGGTTTTTCTTTTCTTTTTTTTTTTTTTTCAAGTTATAAAATAAAAATCCCATTTGATTTTTCTGATGTACAAAAAGTGATAAAGATGAACAATTTGATCACAGAATCAGTTTGTTATTCCAAAATCCATGCCATCCTCGTCCGCTTTGTAAAGTCCGCTTCATCCAAATCCCTATACCAGAATCATATCAGTATTATTTGGCAAATGATTTCTGTTTCTCATCAAAAATGGCACACAGAGAAGAAAACACTTGTCTGCATAGCATCACAGCAGCAAGATACTGAAGAAATAAAAATATTCCTTTTCTGCACTTTGTTTAGAGTTTCCTAGGAAATACTGACTCTTTCGTCTTTCCTCAGTGGGACTCGATGTCCATTCTCTACCCACAACATGAGCATTCCAACAGAAAGCAGCATTTCGTCCTCATGATGCGCTAGAATAGAACTTCAAGGTCCATTTGGCAACGTTTTCAGTCAGGATGGGTGACCAACCGAGTTTGATGCTGTGGTTTCAAGTTAGGAATCCCTTCCGCAGGAGGTGTTTTGCTGTTAGACCTGTCACTCATACAAAACTACAGAATAAGAAAGGAAAAAATGACAGTGCCAGTATTTTGTTGTTGTTGTTTAAATATGTCTACACAGGGGACAAATAAAAAAGCCAAGGATCAGCCTGATGTAAATGACGATGAAAAACATGTCACCATGACATAAAAAGTGCCGACGTGTGCCCAAAAGGCTGTTGAATGATAATGCCACTGCTACATACAGACTCTTTGCTCAAAGAAAAAGAATGTCTCCTACTTAATAAATCCCAGATGCTCATTATTTATATGTGGCATACAGACGACAACAGATGTTGAAAAGAAGACTGAGGAGTAAGATTTCCTAGTCTGGATACCCACAACTTGTGGGGACAGGGACTCGTGGTATGAGAAGCAGGGAGAGTTTTACTTTGTGCTGCCATAGGAATCTGCCATTGGTTGCCAAAAAGAACCATCAGGAACACTCGTAGAGCCAGTCCGGGAGGGCATCATCTCTCCTTGTCAGTCAGAATCAATCAGAAAGAAGCATGAAAGCCAAAGGCCTGCCAGGTTGTTGGGTTTTCGTTTGAGTCTTGGAGCACCACAAGCCTGTAACAATGCTATTTCTTAGGTCTGTTAATCTGGGCGTAGAGAGGTTCTGCTTCCTGGGGATAACAAAAGTAAAATCAACAGAGACGTCTCCAGACACATTTTAGTGCATTTTTAAACATCTGCTTGAGAACAGCAATACCTTATGAGGCAAAACCCAAAGGAAGTGTTTGCTTGCTGTGCTGCCTTGAGTGATCACAGCACCCCGGTTGAATTGGGGAGAAAATGTGACATTATTGCAGGAAATGAATGCTTACTATCAATTTTCTCTTCCAGTTTTGGCCGTGCACCGATCCTCAGGAGGTATTGCTGGGCACAGATATATGAAGAAATGAAATGGTATTTATATGACTAGATGACTGGAAGTTTACAGGCCAGAAATGTAGCTGGAGTAAACGCTGTTACTCACACCAGGCTGAGACCCCCCCCTTCCCCAGCAGCACAATAGCAGAACATAGCTGTGGGTTTTACACAATTCATGGAGAAAAAGGCTTGCAAACAGAAACCACCACTGAAAGCTGAGCTAATGAAGCTGTGATGGGATTTAAAACAACAGGATGAGTTGCCTATGAAGAACGAGGAAAGCAAGCTCTGTGCAGTTTGATTAGGAGTCTGTATAACCATTAGTACAATCATTAAAGCCGGGAGGAAAGCATGTCAAACTTGCTAACAGATACTTCCTTGGGAATTTCCTGGATGTGGAGGGGGAAAAGCTGCCACGTTTTTCAGTGTTGCTTCCTAGCTGACAACCTGGGATTTGTTAATACTATGTTCAACTCGGCTGCAGTGGGAAGCAAACCATCCACGGACCCTGGAATCCATTCTACTTTATTTCCAGAAACTAATTTATTAAACTAAGAATGACATCTAAAAAAGGAACAAGACAGGCAGAAAGGCTAATTAATGCCATACTGCATTAACTCTCCACAGCTTGATAAATATTCAAATACCATGCCACAACGTTGAACTTAACCAAGTTAGAATCAACTCATGTTACAGCAGTGTCAGCAGAAGTTGACTTTAAGCAATAAAAAGCCTCCAAAGGCTGGCAAATCACTGGGCACTCTGGAGCACGGGAAGGTCTGGCAGGGAATAGCACAGGATTTTAATCACTGCTTATGAAAATGATGCTTTTCTTACTAGAGAAAACAGCCCAAAGGTGGATCTGTAGGGCTATATTTAATCTGTGCCCAGGCTGCCTGGCTAGTGCTCCAGGCTGTGCCCCATCTCACCTCACTGTGCACTCTGTGTTGAATGAGGAGCAACACAACAAAGCCAAAGTATGACCTGTTCCCTCCATGCTAAGAGAAGTTGTGTTTTATACCATGAAATGACTACGTCTGTGGATCTTGCAGAGGCTCTGCTCCCCCATCTCCTACTGTACATGAAGCCCTGAGTACACTACAACCATTATAAGACGATGAGAGAAATCCTTTGGAATGATTAAATAAAGGCTGCTGAAATCATCCCCAGCAAGAAGCAAATATATTTTGTGACCTTGAAAAACCGAAGGTAATCAGAAGAGATGACTGAGAGTAAATAACTGCATTTCACATACTGTGTGTTAAGTCTACCTATGCCAATTTCCATGTACCGCAGACATGAAGCTGGCAGGATGATCAATCACAGCTAGTTCAGAGAAAATCTGTACTAATTAATGTGGGAACCTGACACACACCAGCCCGTTCTTCAGGCATTTGCTGAACCTAAGGTGATTGCAAAGGGAAGCGAAAATGAAGGAGGAGAAGAAAAGGGGAGGGAGGACATCCCTTTGGAACAAAAGATGTCAGTTTTTCAAATGCCTTCAGGGAAAAAGAGCTTTTCAAAATGTCAAGCACGTTTGTTAGAGCTGTCCTCAAATACCTTCAAGATATGCAGATGCACGTAAGTAACAGGTGTCCTACGGTGTCACAGAACTTGACACCCTTGGAAGAGGAAGGAGTTCATCATTGGTCATCAGCACTTTCAACATCACATGAGGCAGCCTTTAGAATAAGAGTTCTCTTTTATTCATACCCAACACTTATCGAACATACACTTCATGGGGCAAAGGCCTGCATTTCTCACTGGTTTGAATCATTTTTCTTTCAGTAGACCAGAACATTTTGAATGAAAAGTGTGTTCTTACAGCTTCCTTTTAGCTGATTTCCTCCTTCAGATGCCTAAACGAGGAATTAATTGCAGTAATTGCACGCAATCTTCTCAGCCAAAGAGTATGTCAATGACTGAGATTTGTTGTCTAATATTATTTTGAGATAATTCAAGCAGTGCATCTTGCCTGTAGCCCAACACTGCAAATGGTATCTGTAAAGTATTGATAATGATACTCAAGAGAGCAAGAGAGAGCAAAAAGGGACAGAAGAGAGGCAAAAAAAGTCAAGTGTGTTGACTTCATGAATAGCTTCTCTTACAGTGCCAGGCAGGGGGGATTTCACAAGCACTATTTTGGAGGCTCATAGAAGCAGAAATAAACCCCTTTTATTTACATACGCCACACAGAAGTCACAGGCCATGTCACTAAAAGGCAGGGGAGCCCAACTCTTCTCACAGCATTGGAATCATCTCATCTATGTCTTCTGTTTTCTATTTCTATCACTGTGTTAGGAACACATCCGAAGAGAAAGAAATGAAAGAATGGATCAGAAAGAAAGAGAGGAAGGAATAAAATAGCATACAAAGCTTCCAATTCACATAAACACCTTGAATCTTAAAGTGTTTTCCTTTCTATAGCATTGGCCTAGAAGCACTTTGGATGTGGTTTCATCAACCCATAGCAAGAAACCAAGGTGGCAACTGATAGTAGCTTTTCTTGCTGCTAAATCCTACTTGAAGGTTTCTATCAGCTTTGGGGATATGCAGTTTCTGGCAGATGTTTGAGAAGTAAATGTTTTCCTTTATGTTTGGAAGCTGCTATCAAAGTACTTTGTAGCTATATTCTCACATACTAATGGGGCTTTATGTTGAACAGTAGCCTTTAAATAACAATATTTTGCAGGAAGAGGATATGGATCCACAGGTCAGGTATCTGACTGAAGTGACAGACTGCAGTAAGGAACCAGAGACATCTAAATATGCATGCTTTAAGTTAGACATCTAAATATTCACCAAGCTACAAAGATGTTTTGTAAATGTTGAGTTATGAAGTCTCTCGGAATTCATTGCAAAGATTGCCAAAGAGGAGTTTTTCCCTATGTATGCTACATCTACATATTCCAGAAATACTTTGTGCCTAAAATCAGTTTATTCTTTCAATTTTAAGGAACATTTTGTACAATAAACAAGACTGTAGCAAACAGTAAGTATTTCTGGTACAGTACATGAGGTAACAAGGTCGCTAATGGTTTTGAATACCATCATGTAAATACTTGAAGTAAATTTGCATCCAATTTAAAGACATTAACATCTGCTCCCCAGCAGAACTAATCAGTGGAGAACATCTCCTGAATGATTCAGCATCTACTTGGGCTTGTGTAGGGGAGCTCACTCACAACACATAACACAGGACTTGGTTAGGAAGAAATTACTTTTCCACTGGCAGTCCTTTCATCATTGTGAGGCACCCTGCTATGTGCAAAGCTTCAGGCAAGATGTACTGAATTGTAGAGGTGAGGCCCGCATAGATTTCTTTGCCCTTTACAATAGATTCTCAGCACCAGTTTTACTCCTGGCTGACTGATCAGAAAGGGCAGGCTCAAATGATAGAGTTTCATGAAATAAGTGTGCTGGAGTGCCAGCCACAATGAGAACCGTGTGCTGGGGATGCAGGTGAAAGGAGTAGGAGTGCAATGCGTGTTCTCCATTTATTGCATGCTGACTCAGTAATATAGGAGACAGTAAATTTGGCAAGCAGGATTCAAATTAAATATCTTTGGTGATAAGACAGGTAATTTCTGTTGGCCCATTAACAGACAGTGGCTTATCTTCGGTTACTTTTATCACATTTAGCCTCTATTAGCAGCATAAACATAGCAGCCTTCTAGTCTGGGATTATGACTGGAGAGTGCCTCTATTCCTATTATAAACCTATCCAGGAATATTTCCTTGTCTCAGTATGGAGCTTGATTATAGCATTTTAAAAGTCTCTGTCATTTTAGTATCCAGACAGATAATCTGTATCCATAAGATGGCAAGCAATGAGAGCTACTCAGACAGATGAACCTTACTCCATCTTGGACCCAGAATAATAATGAACTTCAGCCACACAACTATACTTTTCCTCTACGTATCTGTCAATTCTCCTTCCTAACTTCTAAACCCAGAGGCCAATTTGAAGCAAATTGTTCAGAAGTCTCAAAGATACTAAATCATTGCAGTGCCTTTTTTAAATCAGTTGTGCAGAAGACAGGGAACTTTTAAATGACCTCGTTACAGAGCAAGGTAGGAAAGCTTGTCCCCTGATTGAATTGCTGGATTGCCAATCGGCAAGTACACGGCTCGAGACAAGCTGGACAGTAAGTTGTTTCTTGTTCAGGGGAAGAAGTTGCAGGAATGGCAGAGTACCTGGCTACTTCAGGTGGGCTTGAAGCACTGGAAGAGGTGAGAAACCCATGTATGAGCTGGTCACATTAAAACTGATAGGTTGAAGGGGATTGTAGCAGTGGAGATGAAGGCAAATCTGCGGGATGCCTTTGTTCACAGAGCAGCCTGAATTTCTCTGACCTTATCCCTTCAGATACCCTGGGAAATACGATGATGAACAAACAAGCAGGAGGCCTGAAATAACAGTTTTAGGGTTTCTCTGGAATGAAGCAGCATTTCCCAATCTGTGATTCCTTTCCAAACACACAACACTACTGCTTCTCTCTCAGATTCACAGCCCTGTATAGTACTTTGTCCTTGGTTTGAGAATGATACTCTTGAGAATAGGTCACCTATAATCATTATGAGTTTCCCTTTGGACTCTTTTCAGTTCCTATTGAGCCAGATGAATGATAGCAACAGATCCTACAAATACAGCCTTTGATATTTTGAGCCTATTCAGAGTCCTAGTGCAAAAGGTGCAGAAGGAAGATGCAGCATCAGCTTAATGTGCCCTCCTGAGGCTCACTAATCTCCCAGATAAAGCCAATGCTTTGTCCGTAAGTTGCTATTTCTTTTTCAGCTTTCTAATAACAGTTACAGTAGTCCATCCTGGAGCTGACTAAGATTATTAGGCACATTTATCACTAAGAATGGCACTTGCTCAAAGATGGATGATGGCAGCGGGCCACCAAAGTACCACCAAAAGCTGATAGACAAATATTCTAATGAACTGTTGCTCTCCTGACAGCGCTGACTGCATCATGAAGGGTGTGACATATTTTGAGGGCTTATAATTGTCTGCACACATTTCACAGAGCAACTAAACAACTTCTTCAGGAAGATATGCTCTAGCCACAAATGTTTTGAAGGCTTCCTGAGAATCTCTTATGAACGACTGCCAGTGCAAGTCTTGAACTGGGCAGCTTATCACTAGAGCTGCATTTGTTCCAGCACTAAAAATGACTTTTATTGCAGTGATTGTGGTATCAAATATTCCCTTACTCTCAGAATTTTCACTCTGTAGCTAATTTGCCTTCAAGAACCAGCTTGTGTGGTCCATATGGAGTTAGACCACATTCGTGATACCTGATCCCAGCATTCAGGATGAATATATTCTTCCTACAGTCAGGATGCTTTGTTAGGAGATGCTGGCCAACATAACCACAGATAACCAGACAAGCCTGGCATCAGAGAGTCAAAGTTTGCTCCTCATCTTCCTTTTTCTCATTGTGCTTGAAGGCTTCTATTGCCTTTGCTAAGCATTCAACTGTATAGACTCAGGACTTCCTCGTGCCACGGTGTGCCAGACCCATTGCTGAGGCTGAAATACCCCCAAGAGCAAAAATATCCACACCAGCATGGTCTGCACCTAACACCCTGTAATTCAGGCTGATTGAGTGCACTGATGCAAAGAGGATGAGCAGATTAAAACTCCTCTGCTCAAACTTCTTGTTTTAATCTGAAATGTCAATAATAAGAAACCTTTAACACATTTTGTAGGATCATAGCTAACTACTGTTCTTTCCCTCTCCCTTCTTTCACCATAGTTATCCCACACACAGTCTAAAGACGGTAGGAGGGATTAAACGTAAGTCAGCTGAAGATGGCAGTCTTATTCAGTGTTCTCCTTGCCTCTTCTGGAAAATCACTATTCATCCTCAATGCCACTCATAAACAAAGGGAAAACGACTGACTACAAATCTTGCTATGAGCAGCTCTGCAAAGAGTTGACTTTATTTCACCTGTGAAAGCTAGAACTACATGCTTATCTCCAACCACAAAGGGACAAAAAGTAACATGTCCATAAAATGTCATATTTATCTACTAAGAACCTATAGCTATTGGTAGAAGAGTGATTTATAAGAACAGCTATTGGCAGGATAAGGATTTTGAGACCTTAAGTTGCAAATCACAAAAGGAAGAAAGGAAAAATGGAGAAAGTAACTGAAAGATGCTGAATTATTTCTAAATGAAAATGTATTGTATCAAAAGAAATCATAAAACCTTGAAAGATCAGGGTAAAGAACACCAGGAGGGTGAGCATTCTGAATACATCAAGAGAAGTAAAGACACTGTACGGGTATAGCTGATTTCACAGAGATGCTGGGACCAGATACAGTTGCCATCTCTGAACACAACACTATGTCATGCTCCTGAGAGGTCCATTCATCTGAGTTATGTACTGTGCTGTTCTTGGTGTGAGGAACCATGTTCTAAAGAGCAAAGTAATCTCCCATCTACCACACAAAAGTGACTTTTATGAAGACTGTGATTCTTTTGTACTACATGTTTCTCCCCATTAAGTTTCTCTCCGAATGTGGAGCTCAATACACAACACAGTAGTAAGGCCTGAACTGATGATTTGCCATGGAGATTAGACTTTCTGTTGTTCAGATGATAGTAGGCTTCAGAATGAGATGGGCTGGTTTTACCAAGTGGATTTCCTACAGACTGCTGCTGAATGGCACTGCACAGAAGCACAATGATATTAGTGTAACCTCCCTGGATAGAGGCTTTCTTTTTGTTCAGCTTCCTGTCCTGCCCACAGCTTTTTAGGAATTACTATAATATGATAATCAGTAACATTATTTAACATTTCCCAGAATATATTTCTGGGAATTATATGTATGCTATGCAAGACTCTATGAGGATTAACAAAAACCAGAATAAACATATGGAATCACTAGTAATACTCTGTTCTTGTAGCTCCCAGAGACCCTCAATGTATTCAAAGAATGTATTTTACTAAGCCTTATATAAAAGCAGCACAAAAGGAGTCCCTCACTTTACTGCCTTGCATGGTGATGTGCATTAACAGACTTAAACTACTGTTTCAAGTTTCATCCAGAACTCCTGGTAGGTAAATGTGTGTGATGCTGGTTTATAAATGATGCTAACTATCTTAGTGACAGTCAGAAAATTAGAAAGAGATTTAAACATTATTCTCCCCAGAATGAATTTCAGAATCATACTGACTATGATAAACCATCATGAACAAATGTATGTGTGTTTCCAGAGTGTTTGACTCAGTTAAAGGTCAAATCCCCTTTCTTGATTGAGGAAAGAACACTCAAAATGGTCTGAAGCTGGGATAGCTGGCCGAGGTCAGGCAAAGGCAAAGCCAAATTGCTGTGTGGCACCATCCATCTGCAGAAGCAGTTCTTGCTGGAGTAGAATAACCAATGGATGCCCCCACTAGAGCAGCTCATCCCAGCTCAACTTTATCCTTACACTATCATTTTTACAGTCAATGAGAGTCTAAAACTCTCTGTGACTCAGTGAGACACAAAGCTTAATGCTACTTTTGCTTCAGCTCCCAAGAGCTAAGCATTACGTTGATGTTACTAAAGAAGAGGGAGATGCCTTCTCACAGCACCACATATTAAAAGATAATCTCATTACTCCCAAGTGGATCAAAGCTAAGCTACTGTAAGATTTCTTTAACCATATTCAATGTACAAAGTAAACTGACTCCTAATGAAACTATTAATTTTGAAGAGAAACCAAATCACTTTGGCTCAGGGTGGATAAATCACCGGTAAACACACTGCAATTTCTGTACAGAAATCAAAAGGCTTCTACCATTTTTAAGGATTTGCTCCAGGAGCTCTCTGCTAAAGCACAGAAGCTGCATCAGATCACGTACTTGGGCAATACAAACCATGAATGGCAGACACGGAGAAGATAATGAAACATATCCTTCAAACAGTAACACTAGAGAGTGTTTGGATGGAATAACAATGCCCAGCACTCATAAAACTCTGTAGCTTTACTGTCATATATACTGTACTGAAACAAATCACAGAACATTCACTGGCAGCCACATTCTCTAACGTGTTCTGTAACACAAAAGATGCAAAGATCATCTTTCCCCTCTGTCTGGATTTAAATGACTCATATTTGATCAATAACTTCTAAAACATCAGTATGCCAATGGTAATATGAATGCTTCTCATTTTCAGATGTTTTAATTTGCAGTTGGAGATAAAACTACACACACCCACTTCAATATTTATACATGTAGATAACAAATGTGCTGCTTCTACTGATTATCACTTTGATTTAGGGTAGAGGTGCTCATGTATCATTATATAAGTTTATTTAATGTTATGTCTATGGGTAAGATGTCTTATTCCATTTAATATGTTACATCTGACTAAAGGCCAGAGTGGATTTGATTAAAAAATGTTCTGCCTAATACATTATTAGTAATGGCTCAGTTTCCTTATTTCCCCTTAACATTCGAACACAAAGTAAAACAAGTTTACATTACTTTAAAGCATGCAGGCAGCTGAAACACACATATCTGCATAAGCTGCAACACTTAGTGAATGGCAAAAGCCATGCAAATCACCGAGCATGAGGAATACACTGTGGATAATGGAGAGGGAAAACGGAATAAATGGCAAGGAAAAATTAACCATGCACCATGAAAGCAATGGTAGGCACTGGTGGAGGAATAAGTGAGCACCTCATGGTGTAGAGAAAAAAAGGACAGATACCTACCCCAACCTGCGCTATCTAGCTACCGACCTGTGGACTTATAGTATCACCAGTTGGCTCACCAAATGGATCACTGTTGGATGAGGCCTGAGACCCATCAGGCTAGAATACAAGAACATAACACCTTTTTTTCTCAACAATAGAAAGTGAAAAGTCAACAGGAGGTTATTTTCATGCTGTGGGCATAACAAGTACATCCTATCTCATGAAAACCAGAAAGTGAGACCTCGTTGCTGATACATTCTCAAAAGCCATAATGGTTTTCTATAGCTGATGCAGGCAGGATGAACCTCACCAGTACCTGCTGGAGCCCATGCAGGAGCTGCCACAGGCTTCAGAAGGTACAGGATCAGACAAACCAGAACTGCAAAAGGCACTGAAAGCCAGTGAAACTATGTGAATCGGAAAGAGTCCAAGCTTGCATTACTTTGTACTTTAGGGTTCTGTTTTTGTACAGACTCCCTCTTGTCTTTGGCTCACCTGGGCTCTGATCTACTTAAGGTAACTTGTGATTTAAAGTCATTGCTTGGATAACATTTCTTGCTTTGGCTCACTGAGTCTAAGGCAAGGAATTCACATACTGAGGGCCAGAACATTGAGGAATGCAACTAGGCAAGCAACTGAGATGCAAGAATGTGCAAGACAACATCAAACCATCATCTTCTAACAGACAAACTCTTACATCTCTTTCTGCAGCCTCAGCATGTATGTTGTTTTACCTCAGACTTCCTTATCATCAGTAAGTGAATGCTGGCATGCTAAAAAGGACATTGGATACAACCAAAATATATAAACTTACATATGAATTCTGAGTTTGGCTCCTTGTATCCTTGTATTCCCCTTAATTACCACCCAGCCCTATTAGAGTAGTTATTTCTGACACTAATAAACAGCATTTAAGTAACTTCTGTCTTTCCTAGCTAAAACCAGCTAATCGGTATTTAGGAACCTTGTTGCTACTCACAGCCTCTTGCTCCTCACTTTTGCTTGGGCTTTCAAACCCCTCTTCAAAGAGGTCATCTGCCGCAGGATCACTGGTATGAGATGCTGATGATTTCGATGGAGAACTCTGTCTGGGTGCAGGAGTTGGAGCTAAACCAAAATTAAGGTAACAGCAACAGGATATACATCTGTTAATTTGTTAAGAAAGACTCAGCAGCACAAAGTTAGCTCATGCTTTAAGAGCCCTTAACTTTTATTACCCCTGGAAATTCCTGACAAGGAGCTGTAAGAGGTAAATATGAACCCAGCAGTCATTACCAATTCCATAGATTTGATTTCATTCAGTAGTTTCCAAATTAAGTTTGGCTGCATCTGCATACATCTGCAGGAACCAGGGAGACGCCACTACATCACATTAAGAAGGCCGGAGTCGCCAGCCCGATGGCTGGTGAGTGAAACAGAAGGTCTCTGCCTGGCCTCTGGTAAATCTCTGCTTCATGAATTCCTCTTTTCAGTGATTTGCAAAATCCCCCATCTCCATGCTATGAACATGATAAGCTTATGTTACAGCTCTTCCCCCCATGCCCAATATCAAGCTATTAAAATAAATATCCATCCCTTAATTTCTGCTAAGTATGACTTGAACAGGACCTAAGTGAAACCATTGGTAAGATTGAATGCCATGGGTATTTTGCAACGAGCTTGCATGTCCCCAGCACAGAACATGTATTACTGTCTTCTTAGAAATTACATTTCAGACTGCAGCTATCAGGGCTGTTGATTTCAATGATCTCTGAAATTCCTCTCTGACACTCTTCTTTATGGCTGAAACACATTTAATAAGCTAGACCATGCACGAAGGTTCTCAGTCTATATCTATGTTGCTATTTACTGTATGAGAAAATAGAAATGCCTTGAGAAGCAGCCACTTTTGAGGACAGGTATGGCTGAAAGCATGTGAATACTCACGTGAATTTGTAGATGGTGTCGTGGAAGTCACAGGAGTCAAATTTAACTGAGAGATGTCAAAGTCATCACAATCATCTGCTTCCTGTGCCATCCCAACTTTGTTAAAGTAACTGGAGAAGGCCTCTGAGGTACAACTGAGGGAAGGCTGATCTGGTTTTCTTGATGGCACTGGTGGAGGCTGAGCCATCTGGAAATCTTTAAACATTTCTTTTCCCATTTTCTGTCTGGGCCTGTCTGTCTGTGGACTTGATCTGTTGGAATCACTTGTGGGTGGAACGGTAGCAATAGGAGCAATGGTACCTTGAAACATGGCTGCTTGTAAAGGCAAAACAGTTTGTGTTGGCATGAAGGCAGTTGGTTGGAACTGACCAGCTACAGATGGCCACGGTTGCTGAGTAGGAGGAAAAATACCGGGTTGGCCCCACGCTATCGGCTGTCCTCCCTGCATCACCTGAGCAACTGGAGGCTGAGCACCCATGGCCAACTGCTGTTGAACAAGTGGTTGCTGTCCCCAGAATGAGGGCAGAACAGCTCCCATGGCAACATAACCTTCAAAGAACAAAGAGAGCAGGAGGAAAAAGAAAAGAAAGATGAAAGATTTTAACACTGCTGTCAAGTGGATGCAGAAAAAGCTACACAATAAATCAGAAACATGCAGGCCACATTAGTGATCCCAGCGCTTCAGCACACTTGAAAACTGAAAGACATGGTTGAATTCTCATCGCTGAACAAATACTTGCATACAGAAACAGGGGCTGGTGGATATTGACAATAATCATTCCCCTTATCTGAAATGCTCTTTTCTTCCTCAGTGGGTACCCCCATGGATCAGTTAAGACCTATGTGCATGGACCTGGTTGGGACTGAACACGATCATAGAATCCTAGAGTGGTTTGGTTTGGAAGGCAACTTAAAGATCGTCCAGTTCCAACCCCTGCTATGGGCAGGGACACCTTCCACTAGAGCAGGTTGCTCCAAGTCCCGTCCAACCTGGCCTTGAACACTGCCAGGGATGG
>JANHGB010054435.1:0-12611 GCA_026283785.1 Coracopsis vasa
ACATAAATCAGGTGAATTAGCTATTTTTATCATTTTTCTTCTTGAAAGCTTTAAGATAAATATGTGTTTTCTGCCCAGTTGTAAGAAAAATGTCTGATCCTTTATGTGTTGATAATGTGGGAGCTGCAAGAACTGTTGCATTAGCCCAACTCTTTCTTAACATATGATTTTTCCTAAAATTGTTGTGTTCACCTGTTGTAGAGCTATCTGACCCTGCTTCCTCTAAGTACTGGGATATACTCAGAGCTATGCACTGGGTATAAAAGAATTTTAAAGCACTGTCATTCTCTTAAGTCTCTAACTCCAGTCCCTAAGGAAATGCTGCACAAGACTTTCAAACATGGCAAAGTATTATTGCTTCATTCATTTTGGATGTGCCTTGTTTCAGAAACCTTATATAATCCCTGAATTTCGGAAGGAAGGTGCTGACCTTGCTGTCACCTTGGACACTGGGCTCCTTTCTGGTTAGTTGCTGTGTGATTTGACCATGATCATACAAAGTAAGTCTATATTCTTTTTCAGACTAGTGAATGTCCATAATCAAACCAGGAACTAAACACTGATTAGGGAATGTCAAGCTACTATTGCAATCACTGAGCAGCCTTTCTTTTTACACTGGAATTAAACTGTTCCTCTTCTGTTAAACCAAATCCTGTTTTGCTTTTTGTATTTCATGTAATTCATGTACTTCGTGTACTTCAGCTGGCTTGAAAGTCTATTTGGCAAGCAATGCTCTGAGGAACAGCGTGTCTATTTCTACTACTTCTATCACCAGTGATGAAGAGCATGTCATGATGTTGGGGTAAGTGCTGCTGACTTCCTCAAGTCCATAATGTGCATGGTATCTCTGCCCAGATTTCTCTCTTGGCAGGGGCTGCCTTACCCAGCCCAGAAGTAACTAGCATATATATGTAGCATGGATCATCGGGTCATTGCACTTGTGGGGACAGCCTGAGTATGCCTGGATCCAACAAACCCTGCCATATAGATTTTACCACTTATTGCTTCAAATCATGTAATATTTTTAACTCACTAAACACTTCTGTTGTTATTCCAGTAACATCAAAAGAATTTGAGCAATAAGGAGGAAATACTAACAGTTTGTTAAATCCAGCCAGTAGAGTCTTTCAGTTTCCCATTAAAGACAACAGTGGTGTTTTGTGATACAGCTGAATCACAAATGCTGTCCCCAGGGTTAGCGTCCACTATGAGAGAGTAAGACTTCAGCTATTTCAATAGCATTCCCTGTAGACAAAGGGCTCACACTCTGAAGTCCCACCAGCCTGCTGATCTGTTGATAGGCAAGACTTTCCTCCACAATATAAATTGCATGAATCACAGATGAACAACTAGAAAAGACAGCTAGGGTAGTCAACATATGAACTTAGCGCAGGAGGTTAAAATACATCATGTATAGAAAAAAAAGACATAGCTTCTGGAGGCCACCAAGGTTGATATTCATATGGTACTCTTTCTTCAGTAACATGAAGGTAAACATTCCCCAAAGATAAGAATTGGAAGGCAAAGGTACTGTACAGTTGGTTGCACCGCATGATGCCCAGCACAAACAAAGCTACCATACATTTCCTGGTTTGGTATCAATTTATTGTGTTAGCACTCTTAGAAGGTTGACTGCTATTTCAAGTGCTATTTTTCTTGCCTGAAAGAAGTGCAGTTATAAAACACCAAACTCCATCATGTGCTGTTGTTAAATAGAAAAATATTTGAGGGCAAGTCTGGAATTATTTCAAAACTTCATTTGACTCTGGACAAAAATTATTTTCTGCTTTTCTTTTGTGTTTCATGAAAATGTGGATTTTCATTGATAAATTAGAAGAATAAAGAACATAATCTTTGTCATCTAATCAATTTCATGGGATAAAACTTTATTGTGAATTTGTCCTTTTGTTCGTTCTGTGTGGTGACCGTGTTTGCACTTTTACATTTTGCAGCATGCCAATGGCCATTTCTGTCAGGACTGAATTACATCGCACACAATTAATAACTAAATTTCCATTAAAATAAATTCCTTGTTTCATTCCACCTTCTAATTGCATTTCTTCTGAATAATTTAATTCTTGTTCACACAAGTAAAAGTGGATGTAAAACACATAGCAAGTTCATTAGACCACGGAGAACAAGTTCAAAGTTCCTCCTTCCCTGTTTCCTGCCTTCCCTCCATGCACATGATTCAGGAGGAGAAAACAATGTTCTCCTCAGAAGTTGCTGGAAGGACAGAAACTTTTAAAGGAAAATGTGTACGTACATGTAACTATGGGTTAAATCTGTTTCAGACTCACCATCAAGCTGAAGATTAGGACTATCTCACTTTGCCAGATAAGCCTCAGTTTTCAACCCCATCTCCTGGGACTCTAGAAAAATCTTCACCTTCAAGCTCTCCCTAACAGTCAATGAAGAGACATCACATGGAAGTTTTCAAGGCCAAGTTGGATGTGGCTTTGAGCAACACGGTCTAGTGGAAAGTGTCCCTGCTCATGGCAGGGGGGTGGAACTAGAAGTTCTTCAAGGTTTCTTCCAATCCAAGCTATTCTATGATCTAACTCCAAAGGTCTAATATCTAAACAAGGGAGGCTAACACCAATGTTTTTTTCCATTGATTGACTGTCAATGACATCCTAAATAGCTGTTAGGTTGTTGAGATGATGAACAGTTAGAAAAGGTGGCTTCCTTAACAATGAAAAATGGCTATTTATTGTCAATTATAATGTTTAATATGAATACATGTAAAAATAATACAATTAATGTATTCAGAAGACAAGAAATATTCCTGTCAATCTCCTACTATCAAAATAGTCTTCAGCCTTACCTATGGGAAAAACACTGGACTAGGACTGCTGCTGAGAGCTCCATCTCTACATAATGCCACTGTGTAGGAACATGCTTTGAGAAGCAACGCTTAGGCTGTGACCAATCCCAGATGCTCTCAGATGCAGAGGTGTTTGGGGATCAAAGGTCTGCTAAATGGGATCCTGTTGGCCTAATTTGAAAATAACAGCAGACAGTGCAGACATTTCTGGTTTTTTTGCCAGCTATTCATATACTTACTGGAAGGTGCACACCATTATACATGTCCTCATATCCTCTTGTGTTCCTACCTACCTCTCCTGCCTTCCAAACTGCCCAAAGCTGGTCTTTGATTTGTCTTAGTCAGGCTCCTTTCCCTCTCCTTTTTAACTGGGGACATTATCCAAGCTGATATGGGGGCAACTGGCTGGCATTTCTCCATGATGTAGGAAAACTGAAAATGGACCACAGGAGACTGGTTAAGACAAACAGGAGGAAACCTGAACCTGGAAAGAAATTCAGGTGCTATCTTCAAGAAGTCAACAGGAATTTCCAGAGAAGGTAACAGTGATAAGTTTGGAGACTTTTCTTAAGAAGGACACTTAAGTCTTACACCATACAAGGTGTCTTTGATCTACCACCACAGGAAAACATTTTTAATTATACAAAACGCAGGAAAAATATTTAGCACGGGGGAAGGCTCAGAGAAATATGATTTTCTTTGTATGAGAAATGGCAGCATTTAGAAATGTGTTTCTGCTCTGAATTACATTGTTTATGAAGAATGTTAAAAACTATGGAAAGAAGAATGCCTCTGTAAAAAATGGGGAATGCCAACTAAAAATGTTGGCATTTTCAATACAAATGAAAGTATTCCATTTGCTGAAGTAAAATCAGTTTGAACCTGACAAATGGATAGTGTGTTCTTGTGACTTACTGATGTTTGAAATGTTGGCTCCAAATTTTTCCTTTCTGTTTTCATCATCAGAACTGGTTTTTAAATAATGGAAATAAAGATTTATTCAGAGAAATTATTTACCTACGTTACAAAATGTTTTCTGGAGGGAACAGTCCTATGTCAGTAGCTTCAAGAAGTCTTGACCACAGCAAGTGACACGCTTGGTGTGTACCTTAGAACCCATACAAAATCTCTGATTCATAGAAAAACAGGCTTTAGCTTCCATTGTATCAGGCTCCCAGCAGGGTCTCTCCACCTCACTGCAGCAGATTTACTACTTGTATTAAGCTTTGCTGCTCTGCAGTGTGTATACACTTGCAAAGTTAATTCTGGCTACTGAGATACTACTGGGGCCCCAATTCAGGCATGGGAAATATAGCTGGAATTGGAAATGCTTCCGAAAGCACAGTGAAATCCTGAAGCATGCCTACTGTTTCTGTAAATTACCTTTGCCTGGGAGATGTAACATTGTATTCTCTGGGATTTGTTTTATTTGGTTTGTTGTTTGCGTAAGACTAAGACCATAAGCAAAATAAAATCCAAGTACCTGTAAAGTTCAACTGTGAAATAAAAAGCTGAGGAGAAGCATTTCTTTCTCTTAGTCTCCAGGTGGAGGGTTATTGCAATCAAGATAATTATTTTCCTAACTTCTTGCTTGTTCTTTGGAAAAAGCTAGCAAGCACAGCTTTCCCAAGATACTAACTCTCTCCTGCCCTCAGTAAGAAAGAAAAAGAAAAAAAGAAACCCTCTTTCCTGTAAACCCAACAGTTACAGTAAGCACCTTGATTCAGATTTGTCTTCATTTTTTGAAGATTTTGTCAATTTAAATTCCCTTAATGTCCCTCAATAGTCAGATTTCTCCTGTTTGCACAAGCTACCCACTCACCCTTAGCATGGTGAATATTTTCAGATGTCTGCCTTTACCCTGAGTCACAGCACTTCTAAAGCACCTTGACTTTGGTGTTGAATGTAGAATACAGAGTAATTTGATTAGGTTCCCTTTTAAAAATCTGATACAGGCAACAGTTCTTATATTATCTCATAATGTGCAAACAAAATGAAGGTCTGAAATTAACAGGCTGTGGAGAATTGCATCAGCATCATGAGAGACAGGTTAGCACTGCAGTGTGCTGTATTTAACCTTCAGACTCTGGAAGTTTAAAAGCATGCTGACCACATACAGCAGAGCTAATGGTTATTTTCAGGCCAGTGTTTATCGACAAGGCTCACGATGTTCAGGTACAATAGTCTATAATACATCAAAGGCTTAAGTTGAGTGAATGGATTAGTGATCCGGGAAGTAAGTGACAATAGACAATACAGCAAAAATGCTTAGTACATCCCTGTTTTCCTCGTCCAGACTGATGGACTGTGCTCCCGACCTGTGTCAGTTCCAAGACACAGTGTGTCTCAAATGCACATCCCGGGATGACAGGGGAGCACATCAGTTTTTTTCAAAAGCAGCATGGGAACAGAAAGTGATAGACGTTTGTCAAGAGCCATGAGAAAGCAGGACACTGTAGAGGAGATCATATGGATTGTTGTCAGTATTATCCCAAGCACATAAAGTGTTACTCACTACTGAACAGACACCACAATTGTGAAGCTGGAAGAAAGAAAAAATGTCAGAGCCATCTGAGACCCACAGAATTCATTCAGTGCCCTGATGCATGAACGACGGCACTTGGAGGGATGAATGCAGCATGAAAAGTATCATTAATAAAACAAAACTAACTTAACCTGTACTAAAAATAGACTTTCTTAGGTCTCATCAGCAAGAGAGAGCATGCCAAAGGTCGCTGATGAAGCACATCTTTCTATACAAGATAACTGCAGAAGTTCATAGATGTATCTTTGGCACAAATAACAAGATGGATCCCACGAAGCATGTACCTTGTCAATGCTGGGGACATAATGATTACTAAGGACTATTAATTCCTTCTTTATGCTGTTTAGATTTTCAGACCAAAGCCATCTTTCTAGGGAACGTACTGCTAAACATATTGATTAATTCAAGTTTTCACATTCAACTGCCTGATATGATAAACAAGGTCCATTGGTTTGAAAAATCTTTTCATGAAAAGCAAACCACTCAGTTTATAAATCTCTCAATAGCTGGAGACTCACATTTGCCAACTGACTTCACAAATTCTTAAAATGACAGAATTGCACAGACTGGAAAGGAAGGTTGAAAATCATCTGGTCCAACACTCCCATGCCAATCAGGGCTAACTCCAATGCACATAAGGTTACTTGGGGTCTTGGCCATCCACAGGCTGACTACCTCCATGGTGGAGATTCACAGCCTCTCTGGGCAACCTGGGCCACTGCTTTACCACTACTGCTGTAAAGATTTTCTTTTCTCCTTAATGCAACTCTTATCTGTTGCCCAGTGTCTTTCAGAGAACATCTCCACAAAGAGTTTGGTTTCTGTGCATCCTCTGATTTGGTAAGTAGAGATATTAAATAAGATACCCCTGAACCTTCCCTTCCCAAGGCTAAACAGTCACACTTCTTGCAGTTGCTCCTCAAGTGTAAGATGTTCCAGCCCCTCCATCATTTTCATGGCTTCTCCTGGACTCATTTCCATATGTCATGTCTTTCTTGTACTGTGCAGCCCAGCACTGGATCCAGCACTCCAAATGTTTCTCACCAGGGCTAAGTAGAAGAGAAGGATCATTTTACCTGACCTGCTGGCAATGCTCTTGCTGATACAGCTCAGTACATGGAAGCTGCCAGGGCATATTGCTGACTCTTGTTCTGTTTGTGGTCCCTCAGGTACTTCTCTGCAAAGCTGTTTCCCAGCTGGTCAGCCTCAACCTGTCTTGGTCCCTGGGGTTGTTCCTTCCCAGAGGCAGAAGTTGACATTTGCCCCAGTTGCCCTTGTTAGGCTTCATAAGGTTCCTGTTAGCCCATTTTTCCAGCTTCTCCAGATCCTCCTGAATGGCAGATGTGCCCTGCAGCTTGTCAACTGCTCCCGTCAGTCAGGCAAACCTATGCTCTTTCCCAGAAAAAATCACAATCTGATACCAGATCCTGTGAAAAAAACATACAGCAAACAGAAAAATAAAAACCATCACAAAATAAAAACAAAAACCAAACCAAAACACCACACATCTCCCACACTTCTGCATCACCTGAAAAGACATTTCTGGAGTAATAATCTCTCTATGAAAGGGACACATCCAGAAATTACCCTGTGTGCATGGTGCTATGAATTCGATGCCATCACCTGCAGTTTCCTTAAGAATTTCTGTTCTAGTAGTTCTTTGCTAGTAGTTTCACCACTAGCAAAAAGTAGGACGATGTGCTGAAAGAGCATTAAGTGCTGAGCAGTAGCTTTGCCTGTGTCATTTCCTGCTCTCCTGAGAACTGGTTCAGCTGGGACAGGGAGCAGCCTGCACCCATGTGTGTACCCTGTATCCCCACCTTGCTGCCTACCGGTGTTTCTTTGTAGATGTGTGCAAAGATCCTGTTGCAGGATGTGATGTGAGAGACAGCTATTGAGCACTGTTTCTATACAGCCAGGACAGCTGTACTTTGTGAATACTGATTTCTCTCTCATTGCACTCCTTCTTTCTTATCCTATGGTATATCTGAGCAAATTCACTTACAAATTGCTATCAGCCACTCAGCATTAAAAGTGGCAGCTTTCAGATGACAATTAGGATATTTTTCCAAATGAATTGAACAATCAAGGTAATATAAAAAGAAAGTAATTTTTACTTACAGTACATTTGCAGGCAACGTGGAGGGTACACATTAGAAATATTGAAGAGCATGAAGGTTAACAACACCCAGTTTTGCACTGCTGGCAGAATATTTGTACTTAGGGGAAAAAAATGAACATTTTCTGCATAACCATACTGCAACTGTGATTCAATAAAACTAGGAAAGCTGTGGAACAGGGAGATAATGCTGGTTTAATCTATGACTAGCAGAGACTGATTTCCATTGAGAGTAAAGGCAGGAAAAAAGCTAATGTAATTACTTTTTTTTGGAGCAATACAGTCTAAGTGAAATCGCATATCTTTATTTTCCATGGTATTTTTGTGTACAACAATTAATAATGTTGGAAAGCGAAATACTGGGATGGTAGGAACATGTAGATTTCATTTTATGATACAGGAGAAACCCTGCATAATGCAGAAGCCTCTTTTTTATATACTGTACTTCTGAAACTAAGGTCTGAGCACCTGCAAAAGATGATTTGCTTGTGATTTAAACAGTGAGCTGTGTAAGGTCTCTTATTCTGAGGCTCTTATGGTGTGCCCGTTCCCTACAGAAGACCCAAATCTAAGGGAAGAAAAATATTGGAAGATACAACAGCCTTACATCAACTATTTTAACAAACTATAAATTAATTGTCATTATCTTGTACAGTTTAGAGGTCACAAGAGAAATCTGATGAGTTAGTATGATTTGCTGCATAGCACAGACAACCTAAAGCTAACTTAGACACCACAATTAGTTACATACCAAAACAAAAACTGACCTGAATTTCCATTGGTGTTGCTCAATGTCTTTTATGACAAAGTACCAGAATTTAGGAATTTGTTGAGATTAGGTGATGTAACAGCAGGTGAGAAGTGCTGAAGGTGCCAGGGTCACCTCACTCCCTGTCTTACCACCACCTTTCAGGCCTTCCAGAATTTTCAGGTATTTTCTCAGCTAACTGCGGCAGTGTCCTGAATCCCTGCCAGCAACTGGCAACAACACTGGCAATCATCAGGCCCATTTCAGGCAAAGCCTCCAGATATACAAAAATTTCAGTCTCCCTTCTGAGTGAACTAAATCCTAATTATTGTTTTGACAATAACAGAAGCCAAAGGGAAATCAATTGGATTTTGGAGTCCATAATTTTCTACATTTATAACTTTGAGCAAACTAGATGAATGCACATGGGAATATGAACAGACTAATACGAATAATTTACATTTGAAAACATCTTTTCAGCAGACAAAATTCAAAGCACAGGTGTTTTATCTTAGTGATATCTTCACAAAAACAAACAGCATGTCACCTGTAAGACTGCTGGACTTGCAAGAAAATATTAACTGACTTTTCTAGCAGAGCACAGTTTTCTGATGCTAATAAGATTTCTACAATCTGTTGACACAGAAGGATGCTTCCCTTTACAAATTTAAGCATCTAGAGTCATGTGCTTTTTCTTCCAACACAGCAAGAACAGTGCTATACTGCACATCATCTGCATGTGCTGCCTCATTATTTTACACCTGCTGAAGCCATCGAAGTTTAGCTTACTGTATCAAAGAAAGATTCAGTCCTTGAAAAGGCTTTTACCAGGTCTGTAAAAAGAAATATCCTCAGGCATACAACTTTCTGAAATAAAGGGAAAAGTGTGCCACATGATCTGCCTTGGATAAAGGCAGATGAAGATCTTAGTTAAATTTTTAAAGTATTGATAGCAAGAAACTTTTAGAAAGACCCCCTTTTGTTTAAATTACTACATGATACAGATTAAATAATGAAATGAATGTTCTGTCTGTCTTTCTCATTGGTAAATGATTCTAAATCTCAAAACGATGTTTTGGTCAAAAAAGAAGAAGTATTAACATAGGATTTCATTGGCAATTAACCTTCAAATGATGTCTCTGCACCAGTCGATCTTGTAAGACAGGGTGAACGAGAAAAGTTAAAAAATCTCTTCTGTAGCAGGCTGTTATTTAAGTAATTCCTCCCAAGTTGTACAGTGTAATGGATTCAGTCTGATAATGGCTCCTTCTGGATTAACACTCAGAGCTAAAAGATGCCACTGATTGATTTCCATGTGGTTATTGAGCAGGCTCAGGCAGTGATGAAGCAGATGCTTTGAGGGCTAGACAAGAGGAAGACTGAAGCTAACAATGTAGGAAGCAACTCACCAAAAAGGATTTGGGACCTACCAAGGGGTCCTGACTTTGACTTGGGACAGCACAGGAAAATAACCATGAATCTGAGCTGTTTCTTAAAAGGGTGGGTGTGTGGCACAAAGGGCTAGATGTGGCAGAGTGTACAGGGGTCAGTCGCTGCTCTGGAGGTGGGGCTGCCAGCCTTGCATGGGAGGAAAAGGCAGTGGAGAGGGCAGTGGTGGAGTGCCTGCCTTTGAAAACACACCCTCACACGGATAATGCTGTATTTCTAGGAGCAATGTCCTCAAGAATATGGTCCTTCAAGAAAAGTAACTGAGTTGCATCCCTTTTCCTTTAATATTTTTTCATACTTTCTTTGTATTTCCTCTGACTGTTCTTCTCCCTGAAGAAGAATGTTCACTTCCCTCACAAAGTCTTTTTAAAACACAAATGGTATTTCTATAGAAAACAGAGACCACAGACTGCTTCTCCAAGGCTTTTAACCCCTTGGAGCAAAGGGGAGCAGTGTTTACCTCCTACACAAAGCTTTTCCTAGATTGATGCTTTCAATATGCTTGAGCTTAACTGAAATGCAGTATGGCTTACTGTATCTTTCAAGGTAAAAGCAATATCGAATTATAAAAGAAGTAACAATTACCCACTTGAAAATAATGGCTCCCAATATATTTAGATGATAATTGTGCTTTTTACTTACGAAAGTTCAAATTTTAGTAGTGGTATTTGACAGTTTACATATTTTCTCATATAATGAAATTCATTCAGTGCTCTATTTTTTCTTAATAGAGGTCAATTCTAAAAGAACAATGTCAATATCAGATCTCAATTCTGATTGTCTATGAGATAATTAAGTATTTGAGTAAAATATAAACATTTTAAGAAGGAAAAGAATCCATATAATTATGCTCCAAAGCTAGCAGAAAAGAAATCAGAAGAAAGAATCTACAGCATCTCAGTTTAATCTAACACTAAGCAGGAGGCAGCTCTACAGAGTGTCTGTGCTATCTTTAAACCTCTATGATTTGTGATTCTATAATTAGAGAAAAAAAAAGGGCTTGAATATCGTCAGAGAGTAATCTGCAGGCTAAGATGATATCTGCATTTTCCAGGGGTTGCCCTAAATGGTAGCATATAGAGGATATGACCTTCCCATATAGGTGGGATGCGTGTGGCGGCTCATCATTGGCACACCTTGCTGCTCCACTGCTTTTCTTAGGAGCTTATCCTTTTTTAGCAGTATTCTGTCACATCCCTGCTACATTTGATGACCAACAGCCCAAGCTGCCAGCTGTTTGGAAGCTTCTGCTGAATGAACATTGGGAACACAGGGCACTGTGAAGTATGTATTCACACCAGCGTATCTATCTCTCCCGGATACCACGTGCATGCTAAGCTAACCTACACAGCACACAGAACAGCCCCATACACTAGTCTCTATTTGTGGCTTAATCTTGATGACTCCTGGACAGCCTTTTTTTATCATGCTATGGCAAACATCATTAGACTATCCTTGGACTATTGTGTGACCTTTACAAGTGCTGAGTCCATACAAGCTCTGATCATTTGCTCAATTTTACACTGTGCAGGTCAAACTTCGTGCTCACCCATGCGATGTTTAGGAAGAGCTGGATATGGATGTGTCTTGGTTGGTGCATATCTGATGCCCAGATACATTGGAGTCTACTAAAGCTTCTACTTCTCCAGGCAGAAACCCTGGAGCTCTCCTAACCTTGCCCTAGGGCATAGGAAAGCAATGTGGATAGTTCAGGCTTAAGAAGAGTTTCAGAGCCACATTAAAATGAGAACATAAGGATGGACAGGAATGTAGTTCTTCATATACTGTCCTTATAATATGCTTCCAGGGTCATCCCTTCTTTTCGGGCCATGTGACATGGGGTGGCTTGTGTCCACACTACTACCACACTGAGACTGACTGCACTATCCTGCAGTGCATCTGGGAGATGCTCAGCACAGAATCAGAATGGTTTGGGCTGGAAGGGACCTTAAAAATCACCTTGCCAGTGCTACTGGGAGGTCTCCACAGTGCCTGAGACAACAGGGAGAGCAGGTCACCATGGTATAGCATTTCTACAAGCCCTGCTCTGTCCTGGTAGAGTGGATACAACCTACATTAACCTCCAAACAGCAATGAAGTGACACTGCAAAGCCTGTGTCCAGACCCCTGGACTCTGCTTTGTGCAGCCAGATGTGAGCTAACTATCCATGCATGGAGACACCTTAATAGTATGTGCTAGAGATGAAATTAAAATATGCACATATTACGAGAGATGCCTTTGTGTATTGCCCTGGATGGCCCCAGTGATATGGCAGCAGATGGAATGTTGGTGGTGACCAGGGATTGGTAGGCCAGACACAATGTTGGTGGTGACTGTATCACAGTGGATAGAATGTGGGTACTGGTATAAAGTAAATCCCAGTTCCATGGGACAGGATCCTACTGTTTGTCTCCTAATCAGAGAGTGTAACTTGTATTCCTTCTTCCATGGTCATCATTAAATTATAAGTAAAAATGGATATTGCCTTCCATTCTGAATCTTCTTTTCAGGTTTTGGGTTTGGTTGTTTTTTTTCCCCTGTGTTAAGTTCAGATTTGCAAGGGTTTAAGGAGCTAGGAACCAAAATGCTTTGAGAAACTGACACTTCTGTGTCCTGTTGCTCTAAATACTTTAGGTCACTTCTGTTGACTTTCAGTCAAGGCTATACACATAAGACTGCAAAAATAATGGAGATTTACCTAATCCATGTCTTTGAGCAACTCAGAGAGACAGCGGAATCCCAGGTGTTACAACTGGAATTAAAATAAGCATTTAGTGCAATGAGAGATGCCCTCGTGCATCGCTCCTGCCTGATCTCAAGAGGCATGCATTTTTCCCAGGTCCCGTCTCCTATCTGCCAGTTTCATGTATATCCCTAGGATGCTGGGATGTAAGACAGCCCAGGTGGCACTAGGTCAGGATG
>JANHGB010054440.1:0-10658 GCA_026283785.1 Coracopsis vasa
TCTGCTCCTTAACAAAGGTAACAAAACCCAGAACATTCACCTGACTGTGCGGCAGTCTGTAGGCAATGTTTCCAGGCTTGGGTTTCAACAGGATCATCCCATTTTGGTCATCACTCACATGAGACAGAGGTGGCTGCTGGCGCTGTTGTATGTATGCCAACATCGGTGTCTTGTTCTGTCCAGGTACTGTCACTCCCTGTTCACATTCTGCTTTGTAATGTGAAAGAGGCTTGGTGTTCCCATAGTCTAGCATAGAGCCTTGACTATTCACAGCATTCTGGTTCAAGCTGTTTTGCTGATGACCCAAAATGTTCACATGGTAATTGCCTCCAGCTCTAGGTGAGCTTTTATTTCCCATATTAGGCATCATGAGTTTCTGATTGTTGAAGTCAGACTGGAAAACTGATGGGCTGGTGGGATTTTCCATGGTATATGGGACAGGCAGTGGACTATGGGAAGGCCCAGACTGTTGCCACGTGGACATCTGATTTGTTTGGTGGACTTGTGAAGCTTGTTGCTGGTTCTGCAGCATCTGGTCTCTCTTCTGCTTGGCAGCAATCTGCTGAAGTTGATGAGCAGAAGACATTTCTTTGGCACTTCCTGCACCCTTCCCAGGTAACAACACATTGGGGAGAGGCCTCTGGACGTTCTGAGAGTGGTTTGATGCCTGCATCATGGGTTGATTAGGATTTTCAGTCATTGACTGACTGGAAGGCTGAAACATAGCCTGAGAACTACCAACTGCCGGAGAAGCGGCACTTACGGGTACAGAAGCAGCACCAATAAATGCTGGACCTGAAGAAGTGGATCGAACCTGGGGAGATCCCATCTGTTCTTGTTCAAAGGGTGCTGGGGAAAACTCAGTTTTTATGTTAATATCTTGTGGCAATGGAGTCTGTGCAGCTGAATTTGATGAATCTGCATCTTTTTTTTCTTCAAAATCTTCATTAAAGAGATCCTTCATGTCTTCATCGGGCACTGATCTATTAAGCTCCTCAATAAGTTCCTTCCATTCCTGCTCGTTAAGATTAAGATCAGGCATCAAGTTATTCTGAGATATAGACCCTCCTGCCCCAGCAATCATACATGGAAGATCATCTACGGGCTCCTGCTTCAGCTCTTTGTTCAGACTCAGAGGAAATGAGTCATCAGCATCACCACCTCCGTTCATCTGTAGGCTGGAATCTGGAAGACACTTCTTGCTGATGCCATCTAACCCCATGGGATGCTTCCCGTTAAGTTGTAAGGTGTCTCCACCACCAGATTTCTTGTCAAGATGATGGAGTGGAGACACAGGGGGCATTCCATTGGAAGAACCACCCACTCCACCTAGGCCATCATCACGACGTAGTTTCTTGGACACAGAAAATACATCACCATAGCCATTCTGCTGGTCTCCATTCTGAGGGGAAGCAGCACTATCGAGCTTTCTTTTCACAGTCTCATGGAGCTGCTGAAAAAGAAAGGAAGGGTTTAGTTATTAAGTTTTACATTTCATAGATCAGGATTTTTATTTCTTACCAGAACATTGTCTAGCCCTGAATAAAACATTTTAGGAAAAAAAGGTTATAAAAAAAGTTCTATCTTTACTTTGATAAGATTCGTTTTACAAGTCATCACATGAGATGACTTCCTTACTATCAGCCTTTAAGATAAACTTTCAAAAACATATACTATATCAAACAGAGCCCACTCCTTCCAAATGCCACCATATACTTTGACAACAACAAAAAGTTGAGAAATGGTTGTGAACTGGAATATATAAAGATTTTTCCTATTCAAAACTAAGAAAATACTGAAGAATGTTAAGATTCAAATTTTAGATGAGAATAAATAACTGTATAACTGTTCTGTAAGGCACCTTTATAAAGCATTGAAATATTTAGAGAGAAAGAGAACCACTTCCCTTGTGATTACAATTTATAGAACTTCATATATAGTTTTTGTACACAATGACACTTTTGGCACTAAAGCAAACCCAGTTTGTTACTGAGTGATCACTGTTCCACACTGATGTAAAATGCACTTCAAAGTTCAGTCAATTCTATCACATCTGAATTAGTTTATTCCTTCCCTCCTTTCTCCTAGAGTATTTGTCAGCTGCTCCTCTCTGCACTATAACCACCAGAGCCCCAACCAGCTCAACAGCTGGCTTCTCAGAGCTGGTGAATGCACATATTCTTTTTCTTGCAGTGCCACCTAGAAGCAACCAGAGGGTACAGCAACAGTTTTATAACCAGAGTTTTAAGAGTCTTTTTTCAACTTCTCTTTCCTGGCAGCATTCTCTCAAATACGAAGTTCTTTCCACTGACCTCAAAAACATCTGAAAACAGAATTCATGCACACATCAAAGATCACTATAAACTTTTCCTCCCCTCAGGTGCATTCTGTAAGAAAAGCCGCTCTTTGTTTGTGCTGGAACGCTACACCAATGCAGACAAACCTGCAGGGCAGAGACACTGCCACAACAGAGCAGGGCACGTAAAGAAGGAAAGCTCCCATCAGCTCCCCTAACCTGTACAAGATGCCTTTGAACATCTCTAGCAGGACACAGGAGGAGAATCCTCATACAAAGCCACCCATCTGAAGCGTGGTTCACTGAACAACAGCTCTCTCAGATGGGAGAAAAGCAGCTCATTAAATAACCCTCAAGACAAGTATGCTTATGTTAATATTACTTGCACTCTCCACAAAGTAGTCCACTAACCCCTGGGGAAAACTGTCCCATCCAAGAAAAAACAGGGGAAACCTCAAGATCTCAGCACTCAAGCAAGAGGTTGTATGTAGAGCCAGCATAAAGCATCAGAAGAATTTCACAGCACTTGCCTGTGCAGCAGCATTATCTGATTTCAGGACAGAGGGACTGGTTCATGGTTAATTGCCGTGATCTTTTCTTTTTTAAACAGTCTACAGTCAGCTGATCTTCAGAAAAAAACCACCACTATTTGTTTAATGCTTGCATAGGTAGCAGCAACAGCTTATTTTTATCTGAGGGGGGTAGACTGCAGCTTCCCAGGAGACCTGATCTTCTAGATGGTTCACGGAAATAGCAGCAGCAGACCTAGTAGGACAAGGTGAGGTGTACATTTGGAGAGGAGGCTGGAACTTGAATTCTCTCAATTTGAACATTAGCTCCACAGCTTGAAGGAGCAGATTTAGAGTGAATTTTTCAAATACTGACTTGAAAAAATAATGAAAATTTACTTTTTTGTAAGTGGTGAAACAACAGAAAGCAAAAAAGCCTCAATTCAATCACAGCATTTGTCTTTCAGCAAGTTTCTCGTTGTTTACTTAATACTCCAACCGGGAAAACCAAAGCTCAAGGTGGATGAGTAACTTGCCCAAGGTCATATGAGTCAATCACTCAACGTTTGGGAATGGATCCTCCTTAATTCTAAATCATTAGGGAGAAACATACATCCTGAAAACTGACATACAAATAGCAACTTCATTTTGGTCACCGAATATATTCTTCTCCTAGTTGAAGCAAATTTCTGAATTAAAAAAGAATATATGCCCACTGGGGTCACTGCTGTAACTGTAATTCATATAGACAACTCAAGGCAACTAGAACTTTGGTAGCATTATAGTTATAAGTGCACACAGCTCTTCATAGGCTGCACAACCCACCTGGGGTTGTGCTGGACAAATGTTCAGAAGCTTATCTGTCCTAAGGTCTTTGCTACTGTACTGCACCATTTGTAACATATGCAGCTAACTAGTCTAAGATTAAATCATCCAAACTTATAAGCTACACTTACTGTAGTTTGGAAAAATATAAACCCCCTAATATCCATCACAGCCTCCTCCTTTCAACAAACACACACAGGGACTTTGATATCTAAATGGGTTTTAACAGTCACAACACGCAGATACCTGATTCTTGGTGATATTTTCACTTCAGCTGCTCTAGAGAAAGTCCTCCTTTCACCTAAAACTATATTCCTTTGTCAAAAAAAAAAAGATTAAAAAAAAAATAACTTAAATAAAGTCTCTATGAAGTAAAGTTTTGGGGTGACTGCCTCTCGCCATGCCTCTCCTAAGGTAAATCTAAGATTATTTGAAAGATACCCTACCTTACACAATAGCCAACAGACATGTAGCAAGGAAGAAAATCTGCTTATCCTCTACCCATATCAGAAAAGATTGAGTCCAGTTCATAACCAGGACACTGAACTTCTGAGTTTTAGAAGCTATTCACCAACTGCACTTGCATCCTAGTTCTCTTTTCACAGTAAAAAGAGTCAAAAGCAATAATGCAACTTTCTCTTGTGAAGTTCCTTTCTTACACAGTATCTCAGCTCTCAATTTCCTAACAGAAAAAGAAATACTAAATTCAGTTCTTCCCCAATTTGTCTGTGTCTATCCAAATAATCTGGTTTTGGGGAAAAAAAACCAAGGGGCATGTGAGACACAAGTCAGACTGCAGCTATCTACATATCAAGCTGCTCCAACAGAGCTCTCAAGGCAAGAAAAACCTGTTCTCTTCTGCCAAAATGCAAGGAGAAAACAAGAAAGCAGAAACACCGACAAAGTAAAGCACAGCCTGCTACTCACTGGAAAATCCTTTTAATTTTATTGTCCACTATCATTTCATGAGGCACAGTGGCCAACTGGCATACTGTCCATGGTCTCCTTAGCAGAAGCAATCCATTGGATTTGTAACACATGAGCCAATCCTTTCCATTCTCACAACTTCACAAAAAAAGAAGATGAACCTCCACGATCTTTGCTATTTAGCTTTGCCTTAAAGTATCACCCCAGAAACATTTATTCAATGTGCTTAAACCAATATAGGAGCAGTGCAAAGAAAGGGGATGTAAGCAGGCCTCAGTCCTTTGGCTCAAACCAGGACAGTTTCTCACAGAGCGACTGAAGGGCCACAGGCTGCACCTCTTTCAGACCACATCATCAGAGCTGCATTTTATTCATGTGAGTAAATAGACAGTCCTCAACATGGTAATGAACATACTTACTGGGCAGGAGCACACGTAAGTCAGGCCATAACTGCGGGCTCCTCACGTGAGGAACACAAAGTGATAAATCCCAGGTGTAACCATCACAACAAAAGAGGTGTCCAACACCGTCAGCCACTGACCATGTAAGTCACAGTACATACACATACACTTACACATACACTTTCCTTGGCTAGGACACAGGACCACAGCCCTAAAGATGAATACATGCCCAGTCAAATGACAAGGCTTTCATCAGGAAATGGACAGCACCCAGATAGTTTGGTAAGTTGTATTCAATCTCTATCTTAAACCACTGTGGTGCTCAGCCACACTGAGGTCTAACAGCAGGGGCATGATAGCTTCCTAAAAGCTGTCCACAAACTACCATGGAAGCCCAACATGAAGAAATTGGAAAAGCTTTAAAACTTCATCTTGGTGGGAAAGGGGCATGAACCACCGATCAAAACAGTACACAAAGTTGTTCTGTGTTTTGTTGCTGTTGATTTTTCCAGGAATCAAAACATCAGTGTGAAACACTCAATACCTGAAACTAGTTTTAGATAATGATCTGAAACCAATGACATTTCAATGGGTTAGAACTCAACAAGCACGAAAGTTTAGTTCACATTGTTCACTTGGAAGCAAGAACTTCACAATGCAGAATTTTTAAGCTGAGGACAGTCAACTAAACTTCTTTTGTAAAACCTCAGTGATTTGTTATACTTGGAGTCCTGTAACTGAAGACAGTGAATTGTTCAAGGCCAGGTTGGATGGAGCTTTGAAGCAACATGGTCTAGTGGAAGGTGTCCCTACCCATGGCAGGGGGGTTGAACTGAGATGAGCTTTAAGGTCCCTTCCAACCCAAACCAGTCTGGGATTCTATGATGTATATGTATAAAAATGGAAACTGTATAAAAGTTTCATTTTTTCTGAAAAAATACCTAGTGGACATGGCAGGAAAACAACTTTCTTAAAATCTGGTTCTTTCAGGCTCCATATAATGTTCTTCTTTAGTTTTATTTGAAGCATCTATTGCAGAGATTAAAATATTCTTACAGGACTCAACAGAGCTTTAATTTTTTGCATTTCACTTGGAAGAAGCTTTCCATTTCAGTCTCAGAATTATGCCTACAAGCATTTGTCATGAAATACCAACAAGAGAAATATAATGCTGGTCATTTTCAAAGAAGAAATGCTGTATTAATCTAGAATCAGAATAACAATCTGTTCCAATGTGCCTCCTAGCTGGATAGCAGCATTCTTACCTAGAAGGGAAAACCAAAACATATAATATCTGCTTTTCTGTCATGGAAGTGGTAGCATTGCAACACAGATAAGCTCCCATGAACCAGAGCTTACAGTAGGTCCACTATAAACACAGATTCTCCTTTCCTGCCTGGCCAAGGACAGAGACAACAAAGTTCACAACCTCTTAAGCTGGAACAACAATGCAAGTATGAGAAATTG
Source organism: Coracopsis vasa (assembly GCA_026283785.1). NCBI lineage: Eukaryota > Metazoa > Chordata > Aves > Psittaciformes > Psittacidae > Coracopsis > Coracopsis vasa. The sequence goes on from JANHGB010054440.1 coordinate 6,426, forward strand.
TAGTGTATAGAAAGAAAACAACATCTTGACTCCGACATAGTGAAAACTCCCCCTTTACTGTGCATCTGCCCACAGCTTCCAAAGCCGCACTCCCCCTGCAAGACAAGTGGTTTATTACCCAATGTGTTCCTGCATTCCACTGTGTTGTCAGAACCAAACTGCTGGACTAATTTTAATTCTGACTTTTACTTTAATTCCAGAAGACTTTTGTATTTGGGCGACTGCCTGCTGGAGTGAAGAAGGGCTGTGGATATGCAGGTCTATAAATATCCCGAGCCTGCATTAGTCACAAGGGGCAGCTTCTGCTACAGGAATTGTTCTGCTGAATCAAAAAACACTGCTGTGCCTTCAGCTGCAGTGCCGGCTCTACCACCTCACTTGAACTTCACCAGCAGCAGCACATCAGTTACTCCCACCTCCTTACAATTTAGGAAGCATCTCTGCATATCTAACTCATCTAGTAAGGGAAATGTTTCAAACATACAACAATACCTCACACAGAATTAAAAGGAGACAAAGAAAAACCTGTCTGAGTTGTTGGGCAACAAACTATCAGACTTGTCAGCAAAAACAAACAATGGTGGCAAGACTACACTGCACTAGAGTTATGTATAAATAACATGGAAATAATTTGCTATTTTTGTGGTAAAACATAATTTCACAACTTAACACCCCTACACCACAGCTTACACAGAACCAAGATCTTCTGAATTGTTAGTGTTCTAGCTTAAGCTTCGTCAGGGGAATGCTATTCATGTTTGTCAGTACAATCCAGGCAATCTATTCCCTTTAATTTATCACTTCAGGTCTTCTTGACCAAGAAACATCACACTCTTGTCCTCATACTGAAACTTCTTTTACTTGGTGCTTTTGCTTAAACTAGAACTTACTTATTATTAATGTAAAAACTACTACTGTTTCCAAATAGAATCCCAGACTGGTTTGGGTTGGAAGGAACCTTAATGCTCATCCACTTTCAAACCCCTGCCATGGGCAGAGACACCTTCCTCTAGACCAGGTTGCTCAAAGCCTCATCCAACCTGGCCTTGAACACTGCCAGGGATGGGGCAGCCAACAGCTCCTCTAGGCACCCTGTTCCAGGGTCTCACCACCCTTGTAGTAGAGAGCTTAGAAATGCTGGTCTGCTCTTCAGCTTTATTGCAACCATTCCCAAGACAAGCCACCAACTAGACCTCCTCTGCCCGTTCCAGAAACACTGTTTGTGGGTTTGTGGCAGCCCTAGATCAAGCAAGCCATGTGCGCAACAACTGCTCCCAGGTGGGGAAAGAACCTGTAAGAAACAGGCAGCAGGTCTCCTTCCAAGAGACCACATCATAAAACAAGGAATGGAGATGAAAATCCAGATCTTGCCATTCTCCTTATTCACATGTCAATGGAACACTCTCTTCAGCTCAGTGATACACTATGTTATAGTCTAACAGAGAAATATAAGGAAGCCAGTCTTTTACTGCTGAGAATTTAAACAGCATTATTAGAATGAACTTTCTCAAATCAGAACCGGAAAAAGTGTTCTAAGGGACAGGTCCTTTTTCTTCGCAACTTCCCTGTTTCTCAAAAATGTAAGATTACCGTAACAGACAATACATCATCCAAACATTAAGTATCTTCTACTTTGAACACAGTCTTAATAATGCAGTCTTAAACAACAGAAATGAAGTAAATTTCAACATTTGAATTTCCCATTAAATAATGGCTTTGAAATTTACGAAGTTTTTCATCTCTGTCCTTAAATGAAGGACAGGCCTATGTGGTACACAAGTCATCCAAAGTATTCCTGTGTCAATACCATATTATCTCGGTTTCTATGGCTCGAATTTTAGAGCTGCTTAGTAAGAAAACAAAGGAGGAATTTACCCTTTGCTTGTGCTTATAAGCAAGATGCATCCAGCTTCAGGATCTAAAGATAAAAGACTAATTGAAGAAAAAATATCTGATTCCGGATGCATGAAAAATCACAGAAGACATTACAACGGAAGTGGCAGCGTCATCCTGCTCCCAATGGCTATTCTGAATGTTATAGATGCTCTGATGTACAGCATGTGGGAGTGCACACACTGTCCATGCTTGTGGCAGTGCAGCCTCATGCCCTTCTACTATGAGCCCTCTGATGCTAGATCACAAATGCTTTACCTTCATATGAGTCGTCATCTCTTCCAAGGATCAAAATAAACACTTCATTAACTTTCAATGCAAAGTACCAGTTTCCAAGAGAAGACTCATATGCAGCACCATGGAAAACTCTGGACTGCAACAGCAATGATAACTGATATAATGCATGTTTCACTAATATAGCAGCATTCTTTTGAAAACAATGTATCCAGGATATTTAAAACCAGGTAATTTTGGTGTTCATCCAAATTCTATTTAGTATTTTAAACCAAGCCCCTGTCTTTCCTGTAGAAAGCACATGCTTGGTCTTGATAACAGCTACATGATTGCTAGAGGTAAATGTAGCTCTTCTAGGTTGGTATTTTATGCCAAAAGAATGAAATTAGCAGTAGAAGTTTGTTGTTGTTGTTGTTGATGGGATTGGGTTTTTAAAACTTGAATTACTAAGCAAACCAACTTTATACCCCAGTACCGAGGTGATGAATCAGCAGCTGCAATTAAGCTTACAGTCATGTATCCTGGGAAGGAAACAGCAGGCCAGCACTAGGAAGAGTCATTCATACACAAAAACCCTCTTCTGTTGTGTAAATTGGCCACTGGCAGCAGCTTCCTGTACAAGAAGGGCTTCCCCAGATGTGCAGTGGATTTCAGAACCTCACTGCTGCTGAGAGTCCTCATTATAATGGATGCTGAAGAGATCAAATCCACATCCAAGGCAATTCAAAAGAAACACCACCAATGTATTAAAGACATCTTTCTCTCAAGAGATCAATATGAAGACGTGTGGTAGCAGTTTAAGCAACTGGATTTGATATGCTAAAGAGCTCTGGGTGTAACAAAAATAAGCACTATTAATGGATAGAGCCCGATATGCAGAAAGCCTTAGAGTCCAGACAAGAAATAAATGAAATCCCACGAAGTCTTTAGATAATAAAATACAATTTTGAGTCAATTCTGTTCTGACACAAGTTTACATTCAAGATCAGTCTACTAAACAATGGCTACCCAGGAAGTTTTACAGAATCACATGGTTCTCTCTTCCTCAAGTACCCTTCTTTAAGAACCATCTGAAGTGCTCTGTGTCACAAGCATCTTAGTCTTCAGAAAGTCAGCAGGTCGCAGATTCTCTTATGTGTGTTAATAAGAACAGCAACAATTCAGCTGAATAACATTTTCAGTTCATCTTGCAGATACTACAAACTGCACACATGCTGCCAAGTGCTACTTAAAGTTACATCAACGCGCCCATGTTTCAATATTTCACATCATGCCCAGTCATACCCCAAGTATAGAGTAAGCTGTAAACTTAACTCACTGAGGCTCAAGAGAGCAGAGAATCACATCCTCCTTCCCTCCTAATCTGATCAAACACACAGACCATCTTACAAATATGATTTAAGCTGTACGACCAGGAAATGTCTCAGGTCAATTCAGTATCCCCTTTTAAAGACACTCAGAACAGTACTGTACCATTTGCACACAGGCCACCATTTAGAAATAACTGGGTTTAAGAAAGACAGGTATTAAGGCAGGCAGCCTGTAAAGGTTATCCTACTAACCTACATTACGTGACACGTTAGTACACATCAGTATATTTAAAGGGCTCAGAAAAAGTTAAGCAATAGCTATCTTGATATACAAACAAGGCTGTATGAATATATCCCGACAACCAGAAATGCTAGAGAAGCCAGAGAAACATTAAGATTTTGAGCTAAGCCAGTTTTTGATGGGTGGAGTGGGATTCCCACAGCGTTCACACCCACGAGAGCGAGTGGCAAATAAGCAGCTGTCTTTCCACTGAAATTCTTTCCAAGATGTACCAGAATTAATAGACACGTTATTTGTCTTAAAAGTTCCCCCTCAGTAGCAAGCACATCCTTATCAAATGACTCCACCAAATCCTGACCGCCTAAATGAAAAGACATAAGCAAGAAAACATCCAAAGCCACCGCAGTAGTAAGGTTCCTCTGACAGTTTCTGCAGGGACGTTTTAGATTAACTGGCCAGAAACATTCACAGCACAGTCGCTCGGAGGACCGTAACCACCACGGAATGCCATCTCCTACTCCTACCACATCAGGCAGCAGCTTTTACGGGCTCCTC
>JANHGB010054442.1:1153-46831 GCA_026283785.1 Coracopsis vasa
ACTGCTTAATACAGTTTTATTTCTGGAGAAGAATCCAGCTACAAGTGCTGCTGTTGTCAGAAACATCTGTAATTAGAAAGACTACCAAACATCGCAGCAGCATGGATGACCTCCTCTTAGAAAGATGCTGTCAGGTCCATCTGTACAATACTTACCCCCTCAGTTATAGGGGCGGCATATGCTTTTGAAAATATATTTCCCTCTGAGTGCCCATGCAGGGTTAGTGACCTTGCACCTCATCCGAACAGGCTAAAGGATTGCTGTTGCAGCTGATCATAAAGTTTCCAACAAAACAGCTATTCAGGAAAAAAAAAAAAAAAAAGCCAGTCTATATAAATTAATTCCTATCTTGCAAATTGTCAGCTTTTATTCACCACAGGAAATTTTTTGCTTTCCAGAGGGATTTCTGGTAAAAAGCACACAGCATATTTTACCCCAGACCCCTCATGGGTGGGTGTACTCATACAGCACCACCTCCCTGACCCATTTCAGACCCCAGGTTTTCTCACATGTCTGGGTAGCTTTTAAAGCACTTGGGAAAGGAACACTGACTTAATGAGGTTGCTCATTTTTGCACTTTCTAAACATTTAAATTATGGTATAAAGCCAGGCTGGATGTGGTTCTGAGCAACCTCATCTAGTTGAGGATGTCCCTGCTCATTGCAGGGGGGTTGGACTAGGTGACCTTTGAAGACCCCTTCCAACCCAGACCATTCTATGCTTCTAGTTTTCTATGATTCTATGACTGTTAATGATATTTCCTGATGAATTCAGTGTGGCTAACCAGGAGAAAGGTTGCATGCAGTATAGATGCCACCACTGCAAGGCAACAGTTGATCAAGGATTTTCACGAACACTGTTCTGAACTTAGGACCACACATAGTACTCTTTGGCAGGTATTTTATTACATTGGTGTGTCTCAACACCCTCACAGGAAATAATTTCTTCCTAATATCTAACCTAAATCTACCCTCTTTCAGTTTAAAGCCATTCCACCTTGTTCTATCCCTACAGGCCCTTGCAAAAACTCCCTCTCCGGATTTCTTGTCAGCCTTTTTAGGTACTGGAAGGCTGCTCTAAGGTTTCCCCAGAGCCTTCACTTCTGCAGGCTGAACAAAACCAGCTCTTTGAGCCTGTTTTCACAGAAGAGGTGCTTCAGCCCTCTGATCATCTTCATGACCTCGTCTGGACTCATTCCAACAGGTCCACATCCTTCTTATGCTGGGAGTCCCAGAACTCAATGCAGTACTGCAGGTGGGGTCTCACGAGAGGAGAGTAGATGGGGAGAATCACCTTCCTCAACTTGCTGGTCATGCTGCTTTTGATGCAGCCCAGTATATCGTTGGCTTTCTGGTCTGCAAGTGCATACTGCGAGCTCATGCTGAGTTTAATAATTCCGATCTTTTTACTCACTCACTTAATGTAAACTGCAAAAGGCACAAGACAGATATCAGACTAAATAATACTAGCTGTTTGCAGTATTTTTATCTTAGTTGTATGACATCTTTTCTCAAATTACTTAATGAACATAACACACATAACATAAGCATAGGAAAGGCCCCATATCACTATCCATCCCAGTACTCTATTGCATAGAACTATCAGAAAGGAATGTAAATGTGACTGTACAAAATGCTCTTCACTTTGGAGATATTATTTCTCTAATATCACCACTTCTCAAGTTGGCAACAATCTCCTAAATTGAGTCCTATTTTATTCATAAGCATTATACAGCACTTTCCGTAAAGCAGTTGTTAACTACCAGTCATTCTGCTTTTTAGAGGTAAGAAAACCATTCTGTTTTATTAACCAGTACGGGTTTTGTTAGTACCATCTGTAATACAAGTGATTCAATTCATCGCTTACCAGGGTGGCATGTGCTGATTAGCTAAATTATGCTTCAGAAAAACATCACTCTGAATTCTCAAAGTTTTATAAGAGGTAGGTTGTCTGGCTTGTCAATCATTCCAGAACAGTGCATATCTGATGTATTTTATGCTTGCATAGTAATCAGAAACCTATTTCTGAAAAACTTCTAAGGAGCCTAGAGTGATTAAGAGTTAAAAGGCTGGGGTATGATGCAGAAACACTTACAAATGAGCATAACACTTAATGCTTGCTATCTGCTTGTGGCAGTTTAGCATAGAGATTTGAAATGTGTTTCCTATCCAATTAATGTTTGTTTCTGTCTTTTGGTATTGCATTAAATCAGGTAAGTGAATGAAAATTGCTGATGGTTTACTATTATTCTGGCTATTTTGACACTAAGCAAATTTAGCGTGGATTTATAGCATGTTTATTCAAACACAGTTTGTGTTTATATATACACACATATGCACATAAGGCATAATGATCTATGAAATGAAGGTTGAATAACGCCATCTCTTGTATTATAATTTTACAGTCTCAAAAAATTGATTTGAAGTTGCTTGCCTGAATATATGCAGCACCCCTTTCACAAAACTGCATCCAAAGGTTGTATTTTACCATGTGGTAAGCCTGTGCAAATGGCAGGTGGCAGTCTAGTGGTTCAAAGGCAGTTTCCTTTTCCTTTTTTATCTCCACGTAAAATGGTGACGAGTCTCCCTGTTCATATTAAAAAAGCAGAATATAATTATATATAAAATATTTAAAATTAATGAAAAAAATTAAAATGTCATTTTAAACAAAATACAGCTTGAAACATCACTATGCTGCATGAATTGTGCTGCATGCAAGTTAGCTGTTCTGCAGGTACTTTCCCCCGCACTAGTCATGGCGTGGGAGAGGCACCACTGCAGCACAGTTTAACTCCTGCCTGCAGGAAGCTGTGTGCAGCAAGGATTTGCTCATCCTGCTCAGCACAAACTCAGTGAGCCTTGAAGATTGTGCTCTGGCTAATTATACATCCAGCATTCAGGTAGCCCTATAGCAGGACCCTGGACCTTCAGCTGTGAATCTGACGTGGTACTTCTGCAGAGCAGGAGCTTGTGTAGCATGTCCGTGCCTTGGTTTCTTTTCACATTCTCAGACAAGGCAACCAAACACATTTCTCTGAGTTCAAGAGTACACTCAAGCTGTCCAGTGGTTTTGCTGGTGTTGCACAATGCCTCCAATACAGCAAGAATGTATCCCCTAATACAGCATTGCTCTCATAATATAGCAATACTGCTCTTCCAGACACACTCATGAACTCTTCCAGGATACAGAGGTAATTTATATTATCCCTAGTTGCATTTGAGACTATTTCCAAACTGTATTTGTGGCTGTAGCATTATTGCCCTACTCCACACAGTATTCTAAGGCTTCTTTAATATTATTCAAACTATCTTTGATATAAATACAGCAGTGTCGGGCAGGAAGGCAAATCGGAGACTCTGGGCAGAGCCGTTCTCATTTTACTCCTCATCAGACAACACACCTAGCCTTGCTGGCAATATATTTGTTCAAAAAGAAAAAGGCCTAAATATTTTGATAATACTTGTTAAAAATATCACATATAACTCCAGTCATATGTCTCAGTCACCCAGATGGTATAAATACTCTAAAAGAGTTATAAAATAGGCTAGTCCATAGCCAATGAAAGAACCGTTCTGGAGGCAATAGCTCTAAATCTAAGAAAAATGCTCTTTCTTTTGCTATTTCAGTATCTTAACTTTAAAAACCAAAAATAAGCGAATGCCATGTAAAAAGTCCTTTTGGAGATTAGCATTTGAGAAAAACCTGACTAATCCCTATACTGCGTTTCTACATGATTTTGAGCTTGAAGTTTCATCAGCATTGAATTTATTATGCAGATTATGATCAGAAAAGGCTGGTTTGCATGGCCTAAAACTATAAACTCAGAAGTGAAATCCTCCTTTTTCCCATTTTGCTTGTCTCCTGGTTTCAGCTGGAATAGTTGGGGTATTTTTTAGTAGCTGGTACAGTGCTGTGCTTTGGCTTTAGTCTGAGAATAATTCTGATAATACACCATTTTAGTTGGTGCTAAGTAGTGTTTATCCTAAGTCAAGGACTTTTCAGTCATTCATACTCTGCCAGTGAAGAGGGGCACAAGAAGCCAGTAGGGAGCAGAGCCAGGACAGCTGATATAAACTCACCAAAGGGATATTCCATACCACAGCATGTCACGAAACTAGGGAGAGTCAGCTAGGAGGGACTGATCACTGCTTGGGGATGGGCTGGGTCTCAGTCAGCAGACAGTGCGCAAATATATTGCACATCACTTCTCTTTCTTGGGTTTTATTCCTTTTTCTCTTTTTGTTGTCTCCCTGTTCATTACTATGATTATTATTATATTTTATTTCAGTTATTAAATAGTTCTTATTTCAACACCATGGGTTTTAGTTTTACCCTTTCTTGATTCTTCTCCACATAGTAACTGTGTGGTGCTGAGTTGCTGGCTGGAGTTAAACCATGACAGTTTGATCCAATCAATTTGCACAGTGTTTGAATTCTTCTACAAATAAGCAGCTTAACTTGAACAGAACTTTTATCGTTGAAAAATTGACATTGACTGTCATTACTGTTCCTACTGATCTAGATAGTTTTTGATCACATTTTCCTGGAATATCTTTGTTGAGTCATGGGATTTACTTCATTTAGACACGATGCATAACTTATCGCTTTGCTATTACTCAAATTCTTCCTGTGTCCATTAAACACTAAAAACCAAATGAAGCTATGTTACTTTCTATTGATTGTAATGATGAAAAAATGTTTTGAACAATAACTATCAACCTATCGTAAACTTCAAAGAAACGGAGGGTTTAAAAAGCGTATTACACTATCTTCAGTTTCTGAAATATCTGACTAGGACTAAAATATTAAAATGTGAGAAGATCAATTATTGAACCATGTTCTTTATTCCCTGACACTTTTTGTCAATTAAGCCAAGATTCAGCTTCTCAGGCTTCCTACAGTATATTTTATTATAGTAATTTTTCTTTTCACATTTTTCCTTTGAGTTTGTCAGGTTTCTCAAAACTCCTAGATCCAACCCTAACTATTCTGTGATTCTATGGTCACAGAGGTAGACTGCTTCATAAGGCTCTGTAATGTAATAACACCATTTTATAAAAACTCTGCAAGAAGTTTTCTCCATGATCTTCTGCTTCAGGAATATATGGGATTTTCCTCAGGCAGACTTTTTCCCTTTCCCTTCACAAAACAAGGCATTCATGCTATTTCTCACAGCTAGACAAAAAAAAAACCTTATTAACTCTCTACTCTTACTGGAGGAGTCCCTTCCCACTGGTCAGTGCTATTTATACAAGGGTATACAAGATGCAGCAGGTATAGGCAAATACTGAGAAAAATAATTAACAAATGGAAACTTTCTCACAAGAATTAGCACAGACTGTTTCTGTCACTTCTCTGGCAATATCCACGTGATGAAAGTGTCATTTGCCTTTCTGCACAGGTAACCTACAGCAGAAAAGTGTTTGTATTCTGGTAAGTACCAACTCAGCTCTCGGTTAGCTATATGCACAAGCTTAGCTGAAAGGCTGAAGTGCCAGTTCTCAAAGCTATTTAAGCATCCAGTTCTCACCCTAATCATAGTTTCTGGCCTGGGCTTAAACCATTTTTAAATACTTGATACATTGTACAAACAGGTTATCTGCTTGCAGAAACCATGGCAAAAATTTCACTTGTTAGAAGCTATAATCTATGGGGTCTTCATAATTCTTTGAATATGTTGTTTGCAAGCTGTTCACTGTGATCTTAGAGAGAAACTATTTCAGGAAATTATTTTTCTTTTTTTTTTCTTTTCTTTTTTTTTTTAAAAAAGTTGCTTGCTAGCATATAATTCAACAAGGAATTGCAAGCTACTAGCCAGGTAATTCAGTAAATAAGAGATGGGTAGCTGCCATGCAGCCTCTGTCTTCCAGGCTGAGTGATCACCCAATGCTGCAACACATTTCAGGGACATATTCATTTACCCTCCTGTACAAGTCCTTTTATCTGTCTGTTCTCTGCAGTGTCTGAACACTTTCCTGTAACACACTAAACAATATGAATATTATACACCACCTCTATGGTTCTCTTTTTCTTGTTCATGTGGGTGATGAGAGAAATATATTAATGTTAATGATCACTTTAAACTTCCTTAGTACTTGCCCTGCTTCCAGCTTTTCAGAGCATGGCTTCTTTTTCACTGGTTAGATCATTTGGGCTTAAAGCTCATTCTGGATTTAAAATGTATTACAGTGACAATCATTGAATTTTAAGGGACCATTATTAATGGATTTAGTAACCTCTCTAAAGCAGCAAAAATATGGTGTGCCTGTAGGGCTTGTGAGGCACTCATGGACTTTTTAAGCTGGTGGGCACCCCAAGGTGGTGAGTCACAGCATGGCTGCCTTGCTGACCCCAGCACGGTGCCAGGAACGGTCTCCAGTTCCTGTCTGTGCCCGTTGGTGCCACATCCTGTGGTGCTCACATGTGACCCTCCCTGATAATTTATTGTCAATGCTAACAGTGTCAGCAGCAGCATGGGAGATTCAGTGACCATGGATCTCTCCAGCATTTCAGTGTGCTGTATCCTGGCTGTTCCTTGAGAGGAATCAGTTTGTTATCTGATTTCTAGCAGTTATCTCTGATTTCTCCTGACAGTGCACTGATATTTCATCATTGCAGTTTATATTCAGTGTTACCGTATATGAAACAGCCCAATAACATTTTCATACAAAAAGTGTTATGCACAGATGGTTCAGGCAATTATGGTACATTCTGGTACAACTTGCTCCAAGACAAAAAGTCTTCAGGCAGCTTTTCAAACCTAGTGACTTTGACAACATTCCCCAGTTTCTCTTGGTGCAAGAGGCAGCTGGAGTGTCTGCAGCATCTGTGCAAGCAGGGATGGCCCAGGGATTACACTCCTTAGCTGATATGGGATCTGGAAAATGTAACCAAAAAAGTAGAAAGTCATTGTCATGGCAGATTTACAGAACATCATGACACTGTCTGTGACTATCACACAGCAACACTAAGATTTCTTATTCAACTAATACTCTCATTCTTGCCAGTTTTACCCTAGAATTGGAGAAATTCTACATTTCCTACAGCATCCCTTCTAATCTTTCTGCTATCAAACTTGGGAGATAACCAGAACTTTCTCCCCAGTGGTAGTATTTATAACAGTTTGCTAAAAAATCTAATAAAACTTGCATCATTTTTATGCTCTTTTTCAAGTATGACCTGACACCACAAAGGACTCATTCAAAACAACCCGAACAAAACGATGGTTCACACTACATTCGCAGACTCTATACCTTAGAATACTTCTTTCTTTAAATGAAAAAGCATGCTATTTTCTTTCATATGTATGTGAAAAGACATGAAAATGTTAAGAAATGGCATAGAGAACTTTTTTATTTACATAAACACACACGAAGAAGCAATTGAAAGAATCACATTATAATGACTTTAACGCAGGCATTGCAGATGCAAATTTTTAAATTCTTTGAACACTTCAAAACATGAAAGTCTTAAAATTTAACTAAACATTTGCCTCTCTACCCACAGAAAGCCCCATAGTTTCTGGCCAAGGTTAATGCAATGGTTAAAATATGGGCACACATAGAAAGAAAAGAATACTTATAGTGACATGTTCGACTGTGTTACACTAAGGACAAGTTTAGTTGCATAACAGCTACAGCATGGGAGCTTTACCAAGGCTCAAATGTTCCTGCATACAAATGAAGAAAGCTTGAAGAAGACAGCCACAAAGAATAATTTAAAGCAAATGTAAATAGCCATGTATCTGTGTAACACTGAAGTTTCTCTTGCTTTAAAAATAATTCAGAAGAAATCTAAATGGCATGACACGACAATTCAGTTTAAATTAAGTCACCCGCATTAATCAATATTCACTTATTTTTATAGCAAGTAATATAACAGTGTTGTCAACATTTCATCTTTAAAAAAGGATTAACGACAGTAAAAACAGCTCTCATGATGAGAGAAAATTAAATGTGTTCATTCTTGCTAAAGAATAAATGCATTGCTCCTACCATGTTATTATATTAGCTTTCAGTGAATTCATAGTATTTGCATGTTTGCTCATTAAACATTTATACTCATGAACTGCAGGTTCAGTGCTGAAACTGTTAATTGTGCAACTGTATAAAGATTGAAAGTAAATAAATAAACTAACAGGAAGATTTTCTTCTGCACATGCTGTCATGTAAGACACTGCAGCAGCTGACAGTACCCAGATTCGGATGTCTGTGTGGGCTGAGTGGGAAATAATTTTCCATTAATTTCCAGATAACTCCTGGATGCCATGAGTGGCATGCTCTTCAAAGTCATGCTTTTCTTGTTCACCTTATTTTTCCTTTTTGACAACTGAGACCTACTCAGAATTCATCTGCTTATAAAAGCAACCTTAAGAACACATCAGAGGAAGGGACAAAGCGGCACCTGGCATGCTGCAGCGCACCGGCATCGCAGAATGCTCTGTGTCTGTCCCCTCAAAAAAATGCGATTTGGCTGTACCAAAGGTGTGAATACATGCCAGCATCTCAGTTCTCCCCCAGCATACAGTACCACCAGGAGTGGGTACAAAAGTGAGGTCTTCTGGGCTTGGGCTCCAGAAATACTCTCGCATTGCAACCTATTGTCCAGCTAGATTTGGATTAATTTTTTCCAACAGCCCAAGAGGCCATTCAGAAAACCCCAGATATACCTATGTGCTACAGATGCAACATGCAGGGAGTGTACACCATCATCTATCCATCCATCCACACAACCCATTTCTGCTGTCAGGAAGACAAAAGAAAAGACAGAAATCAAACCTGCAAGCAGAGCAGTTTGAGATCTTTAATCTATTTGCAGTTGTCTCCTGCTGTGCAGTTTGTGCATCCCTTGGGTGCAGCAGCTGCAGAGGTACCTTTGCAGAAGGTAGCTTTGGTCAGTTTTTTTCTTCACAAGGGCTATTTATTTTACAGTTCCTAAATCACCACTTTGCTTGAATTTCATGTTATACTAACATGCATAAAGTGAAAATTACGCAACAATGAAGGATCATTACCTGTAAAAGCTGCAATTTCTACCTTTCCTTCTCCTTCTCCCATGTCCCACTCAGTACTGCCAGCCCAACAGCAAGAGTGACCCTGTGCAGTGGCATTGCTGGATGTGAGCCAATGCAGTGAAAGAAGAGGAGCAGTGGAGCATTATGGGCCCAGACTGGGCACACTGGGTATGCAGTGCGATGCTATCCTCTGTAAAGCAATGTTTTACATATAATCCATCATGCAATGAAAGACATGACAGTTTAGAGGATGTGTCGCTTTATAACACGATGTCCACACATGCATTATCCTCTCTTACAAACACCTTCTGCCTGCAGTGTGGGTGTAGGGACATTAGCAGAGATGGTGCACTAAGGCATAGCACTCAGCCGCCTTAATGCTTTCCTAAGCATCTTGCTCAAAGGATTTAATACTTCCCATCATCTCTTTTTGCTACACATCCTTCTGTCTGACACGTAAATAATGAAAGTGTACTCTTCCAATTTTGGTATCTTGTACTGACAATCAGCTGCAGGGAAAACACAGTCAGTCAGTTTTTGACAGGAATGAAAGAGAAAGCAGACTGAATTTGACCCTTGCAGTAAGTTGCAAAGGCAATCCCATAAACTCTCTTCAGCAAGGCTGAAGTCTAACAATACCAACTGTCAGAGATGCTTGCCCCTCTGCAGAAGTCCCTAGCTCCAGCAGCAGTTCCTGTAGCCCACTAAATCATATCTTTATCAGAAGAAAACCAGAGCATGTAACAGCTCTAAGAAGCACATGACTGGCCATACATCCCTGTGCTTTAGGATTATGAGTGAGCCTAAAATGAAAACCAGAAACATTCGGGCAGGAATAGTGCCATGTGATTGAGTCATGCCACTGTTCTGACCACAGCAGTCCCATGCATGGCCACCGCGCCACCCACAGCCACACTGACTGAAATACTTGGGTGCCTGGGACCAGAGTGACACCTGGAGCGGTTGCGCCAGGGCTGGGAAACTCAGATGGCTGGGGAAAAAGCTTGAAGGATTTGACAGCCTGGATAATATAGATTGGAAATGCCCATTTGCCAAATCCGCTGGGAGGCAACCAGTATTTCCCTGTTTTTATATTTCTGAAGCTCAGATTAAGCTGACTCCACAGCTAGATTTTCTGAGCTATGAAGATGGTTTTAATATTGATCCTTTTTGTATTCCCTTACATCAACTACTATTTACAACTGGATGGAAATCTTATGGTAATATTGCAAACAACAAATGGTTTGACAAACCTGAGATATTTTATCCACAGAGATGCTCCTTACACTGGAGGAAATAAGAACCCTTCACTAAGAACTTGGGAAATATTCATTATTTATACAACCAAAAAACACTCTCAGGTCTCTCTTTGTTTATGTAGTTCTCCATCAAAAGCTTTTACATTACTCCTGTAAGTATCACAGCCTGCTTTTTTGATAGTGAAATTTCACATCATTATTGAAAATTCAGGCTTCCAAAAGCTTGCAACCCCTCTGCACTGGAGTTGATTCACCACTGCTATATCTCTTACTGAATATTAAACCTATGCAGAAGTCAAAAAGCATTTGGTCTCACACTGAAGTATTTAAACCCTTTCCCCAGGTCCCTTGTATAGTTATCCACATAGCAGTAAAGAAGCAAGCTTGGTACTTTATTTTCACTCCATGTACTTCTCACAGAATGTTTTCTCACCACATAGGAAAATGTTTACCCCAGAGAAAATTTATACTGTGGAATTCCTGAAAGTGGGCATTCAGGCTCCAGCACCTAAGACCTCAGCTGTATCAGTTAAGGAGAGCATGTACCATCGTAACACTATCTAGCACCAAGAATTTACCCAGCTTTGGGCACTTTCAGTAGAAATGTAGCTGCTGATGACCCTATGTCATCCATGGAAAAAGATCATTCCTCTGGAAGCACCTCTGTGTCTCCACTGACTATGCAGACATCCCAGTGTAATTACTTTCCTAACCTGGATGCCTCAGGTGAGGTAAATTCACACCCCTTCATTGTAGTCTTAGCACTAAAATGGCCTGAATTACTACTGTCTTACCTTCATGTTCATCCTCTTCCTTTGTATTGCCACAGATATGCAGAAAACATCTCGTACTTACTATTCAGTCAACTCTTTATTGATATTTCTTGTCTCTGACCTTCCACAAACAAAAAGGAAAGTGACACAGGTTTCAAAATAACAATGGATGGAATAAGTAGCTACAAATATTTTTCTTTATATATGAAAAATAATGACAGCATAGAACACCAAAATAAGTCTTTGAGACATTTCCTAACTGAAGGGAGAAATAAATTAAAATGTGCAATAAAAGTTTTATAGCAGCTAGTGATTTTACTTTGGAAAACCTGCTAGGAGCAAAGTTAATGGCATAATAAATTCTTTTTTTTGTAAGAAATGATTATTTGGGGTTTTAAGGTTTGAAAATTTCTCGTAAATCTAATCAGCCAGCTAGCAACTAATAACATTAAATTGCTTCATGGCTTTCTGCATGAGCACTGTCATGCTGTGTCAAAGCATACACCTTTGAACACCCAGATTTCACATACAGGCTAGTTCACATCAGCTGCATGCACACAAAAGAAAGCATTTCTAAAAGTATTAAATAACTGTCAGCACAAGCTCAGGGGAAGGGATCAGAGGACATAACATTTCTGCCAGCATGGATATTTTACTTTGGATTCCGCCTGGCTTATCTTTTGTGTTTCATTTTAACTCTAAGAAAGAAGCAGGTAATTTGAGTCTGACATGTCCCAAATCAACACTCAAACCCTCTAACTTAGTCTGGTTTCATCTATTATGCTTTTGATCCTTAAAGGGATGGAAGTGTGTTTGAACCAAATTATTTTTCACCTGTGTGGATGACACTACAATTTTTAGCCACAGACCAAGTTCAGATGAGGAATGAGGCAGTGCCAAAATGTCAAAGACAGGGAGGTAGAGATGGCTTGGGTACTTTTGTTAATTTGGATCCAAGATGATATACTGGATGACAAGGCACAAAAAAAGAGTCTGTGGTTGAAATAAACATAAAAAGATAAGTGGGACAACCAGAATTCAAATACAAAATTCAAGAAGTCCGTCTCCTTTATAACCCCTGCTTCAGAGTTTTGCTCTAAAATTGAACTCACCCAGGGTTTAATGGCAAGAGACGATGCGAAGATGAATCAGTGGTTGGCAGCCTGAAGTGAAAATTCATAGCATCATTACACAGGAAAGAAGGTGGTGCAGTGCTGATTGAGGCTTAAAATCTATATTTGTCCATTATAATACTTTTTCTACGTTATTACATATCCCTAAGAAAAATGAGTGTGTTACAGTGGCTTTATTTAAACATCAGTGGAGTTTGAAGTTATTTGGATTTTGTCTTTGCGCAATTTCATTTATTGCTCTTCTTGTCCTCCATCAGCAGACATGTAAGTCAAAATCCTGTTACAAAATCATAGCCTAGGAGTTCCTTAGGACAGAGCCTGATTCTGTCTGTCCACAGGAACTTGTACAATGAGCTCCATATCCTTGGCCAAGGCATTTCACATCTTACCGCAATGTAAATCCTGCTGCAAGCATAAAGTACATCACTTTTATCAAAAGTTTCTCACTTCAAAGGGAAACCGCAGTGGAACAGAGCATCAAACAGATCTGCAGGGCTCATAAGCATTTATAAACCTCTGAAGAGCAAAACTCCTATGGTTCATCTTCTCAGCTAAAAAAAGCTGAAGCTTTAACTTCTTTTTTTACACTGAAATACCATAATACCTGTGAGCTATCCAAAGCCACAGTGAAGATAACTCAGGTATCCTGGTCACTCCAGTGGAAGCAGCCTGTACTGCTGCAAAGAAGCCTACAGCAGCCCCCAGAGGACCAGCAGCCCCCACAGGTGTCAGCTCCCTTTGCCCAGCTCAGTGTTCCGCACAATTGCCCTCTTGCAACCCAAACCCCACCACTCCCCAGCAAAGAGGGCAGCTATTTACTCAGCCCTTAGCCTTAAGGCAGCCAAATCACCTTCTGCCACCACTGCAGAAATGTCATAAGGCAGCTCCAAAGGCAGATGACTAGGACCTGGGAAATTTGACTAATTATGGATTTACCATAAATGCTTGTTATTGGATAATTAATCATGAGCACTAATTCTCACCCCACCACTGTTGCAAAACGCAGCATGACTGCCCTATACAATGATGTTGCACATACATACTCGTGAAAGGTGAGCTTCTCCAAGCACAGCCAGGCCACCACAGCAGTGATGTGTCAGGGCCCAATACACCAAAACCAGGCAGAACACATAGCCCAGCACAATGGGTCCATGGTGCAGCATCACATACTGCCTTATCAGCTGTTCCCTGGTTTTTGGTCTGGTCTTTTTGAAAAATGAGTAAAATTAGACTTTTAAAAAATCTTATTACAAGTGAGTAATTCGATAGCAAACATGGTTGTGTGCAGAACTCAGGGTACCTATTCCTATAAAAGTGATGTGTGTAAGCGTCTATTTAATTAGTGCTGCCAGTGCAAATTGTTTTCGCTGGTAATGATGTGATAAAATGTTAAACAGCAGGTGGGAGCTCCATTACTAAATGCCCAGGAGGAAACCAGATGAAGGATGGTTTTTTGTCTGCTGAGAATTGACCATTATTATAATTGAATAAACTTTTTTAAAAAGAGGTTCTAAGCTAAATTTTCATGACCTTAATTGCTTCATATAACTTCACACGTCACACGCTGTTGTTGCTCGTAACCTAGGTGTCACTTGATATTCATGACAATCCATAAAGTTTATCATTTGCAGTAATTGATGACATTACTATACATTCTTTGAAGGCCTTTCTGTAATCATTGTCTAACAATATGAGACGTAAAATCAATGATCTGAACAATGTCATTAATAATAAGTTAGGTGTGAATGAGTTTTTTCCCAAAACATGAATTCTGCAGGTTATTTAATTTTGTTTAACACTGTACAGAAACAATAACCTTGACATAAACCAAAATTTCCATATGACCTGACACAGTTATTTAATGTTAGCTCCTTTTTTAATTCAGTTAGAAAAAAGTTGACATTATTTCCTATACACCATACAAAATATTAGTCCCAGATAAAATAAAACTTTTCAGTGGAAGCGCTGAGGACGAAATCTGCTCTAGGTCTGAAAGAGGACAGCGGTAAAATTTTGCCACTAAATTCATGTATAGTGCAGTGTTTTCTTTATTTCCTCCTTCTCTCCATAAAAATCTGGGGGACTTTGTGTCCTGTAGGCTGCCTTTTGCAGAAGGCACAAGCATCAAGTCACAGAGGAAACAATATAAAGGAAATCACATAATCCTCTTTTCTATACTGTCTCTTTTAATAACTTCTTTCTTATAAATCAAGTCACGGATAGGCTTTACTGATTGTCCATACTCTCACTTGGCTGGGAGGGAAGAGATCACTGCAGTCACAAGACTTAACTTCAGCTACTGATGGTGCAAAGTAGATTCCTCCTGGGTCTCACAGTGCTGGGGACAGTGCAGACACTTCCCAAAGCAGGACCAAAAGGCAGCCCTGAATATCACACCTGCTAAACACCTCCTATGAACTGCCTGTCCTCAATTCTGAAGCTTTTTCAGAGCTGGTTGTCTAAAGGCTGCTTGGCTTTTTCAGCACTTGAAGACATGAACATCAGTAGTTTTTCTCCAGCTGAGAGAATGGATAGACCCAGAAGACAGAGGTTTCCTGGCTAAATACTGCCCAAGACTTATAAAGCACCATAAGTGCTATTTTCTCCTGTGAACTTTGAGCCAAAGACTATTGAGTCTTCCTGACTCTGTCACGCTGGTATTTTAGATTTAAGCTGATGAGGGCAGTGTATCATCAATGCACTTGGAGCAAGCAGCATGCAGCAGACACTCAAAGGCCAGCACAGCTCACAGCTACTTGAGAAACACTACAGCTGAGATATTTGAAGTTTCACCCTGACAAGCATAAAGCAGTGGTTACAGAGCATAAGCCTGGGAGAGACCTTCTCCTCGAGACAAACCGTGAGGTGTGACCTGTCTGGAAGAGAGTCCTCTGGGTGCCCTCATCCCCTGTCCTGGCCCACCCAAGGCTAGCCTCAGACCTGAGATGGGGTGGGGAGGAGGGTAAATGTAAACCTGTGACTGTGCCTTATCTTAACAGGAGGTGTTAACACACCCTAGTCATGGATGCTGAGCACTCCTGGTATCATTATATCCCCATCCATATGCTACATGCAAATTCCAAGCTCTACTTGGTAGTGCCTCTTCTCATCTTGACTAAAAACTCCACAAAATGACAACTTTATAAGACAGATGTTGCTGAAGACAAGATCTGACTGACAACATCTTTACAAATGAGGTGCTGTCAGGCAGAATGCATCTTGATTTGTGGATTTGCAAAGAAAATGTTTTAAATGTTTACTCACAAGCTCAGCAGTTTTGCTACAAAGGAATTAAAGGATATTAACCTAGAAAATTTAATGCCATTTTATGAGAACTACTTTAAAGAACATTACCTCACTACATAAATAATACTTTGCTGTTTAAAACTGAATAATTACCAGTGGAAAAAGCAGCAATGTGTCTCTGAATACCTGAAAAATCAGTGATGCCAATAACACAGATAAAGAGAGTGCGTCTGCTTTTGCCTTAAAGGAACATACTCATAAGGCCCTTTTTTCGGTTGGTCCAGAATGCTGAAATTTGTCCTGGTAAACTTCTCCTGAAGAAACATAGTTTCTCAACAGAAAGTTTGCATTTCAAAACAGTTTCCAACGAAAGAAATGGCTGCTCACAGAAGTTGTCTGTCTCTATCCTCTGCTGCTCTGTTTATTAAATCATCATGGACACAAATTTCTTTTTGCAGTTTACAATCCACTGACAGTATTATTTCTAAGCAATTTGATGCAGAATGAAACAGTTTACTATGCTAAGTGTCCCCCACAGGAAGGCACCTCACTGCAGCTTCTTATTTTTTATGTGCACACCCAGAGCTTGACACTCACCAGCATAGGGTAAGAGAGAGAGGCTGCAGCTGCCATCATTTCCTTCAGCATGGGGCAGAGTTTCTGTTTTCATCACAGATCAAGATAGCTTTGATCAGGCTCTTTTTATTTTGTATTACATTTTTTCATTGCTGCGTGATCCCCTCTTCTTGCCTTGAGCTGGACCACAGTGAGTTATCTCCCTGTTTTCAATCATCCATTCTTTGAGGAAAAAGAAAACGAGGTAATCACAGTACAGGGATTGCAGCATCTTCTTTTATGAAGATATTCTGGATGCTCATCAGCGAGACTGGGTTTTATTCTCATCTCTTATTTAGAACAGGGGAGTATCTTCAAGAGGCTGAACTGGCATTTGCGTGTCTGTCAAATTTGGCTTTCACTAAAACTCATTTCCTTGCAGTCTCCTTGAATTAATGATGGTGATGGACACATGACTGTCCTGGCTCACTCTGAAGTTCATTTCAGACCTCACAGAAACTGTATTCCTTCTTGAAAATATATTTGTTCTCATTCTAAATTTAATTATTTTAATTGCCAGCCACAAAAATTTGCTTTCATTACACTTACATAAAGCATAGCATTTTCCCCCTTCTACAATCACTAGCCAACTCGCATAAAGGAGAATACATTAAATTGATTTTCTTCCATAGGAAATACATCAAGGAAAGGAAAGGATTGATTTCCCTCTGTAGGAAACAGGACATAAATGTTTTTAATCCAGCTGCTGCATTCGATTATCATGTACAGTATGAAAAACTGTGCCATAAAAATGAAATTAAATGTATAATAGCACAGACCTCTCTTCTCTTATGTTATCTTAAAGTATCCAGTCTTTTGGCAGAACACAACATCAACCTTTGAGCATTGCCTACACCCATCTATTTTCCAATGTCTTACAGTATTTATGCATCTTTCTGGGATGCTTTTTGGAAAGGAACATGTTTCATCATCTGATTTCAGTGAGCAGGCTCTGAATGCAATAGTACTTACTAAATTTGAGTAAGAGTGGCAAATCTCACACTGTGCTATGGCAGACTACACCATTCCATCATATATCAATCCTATGAGGATTTATAACCAAGGATATAATTCACAGCCAGCTTTAAAATCATCCATGCAGATTTTCATGGGTCAAAGATGTAATTACATCAAATTTTAATAAATTCTGTGGCCTATGTAAAGCAGAAAAAAGGCAAAGCTAGAAACACCAGATCCAAGCACTGCAAAGTTTGCAACTCAACTGTTACCTTAAAGCGTGGGCTAGTGAAAATACCTTAGCTGCTATATCCTTCTGAGGTCATTACCACGGACAAGCTGCTGCTAGACAGAAGGATTTCCCCATATTTTTACATTTGAAAAAATAATTTCTAACATCTCCTCTTTTCTGTGCTGCAGGCACAACGGGAGAACACAATTTTCTATGATCCAAATGCCTGTAGAAGATGCTTAGTGTTATACAGGGGACATTGACTGTTGTTCACACAAAAAGGATCCACGTCCCATCCCTTATTCTGGGCAGGTAACAGAACCCAGGAAGGTGCAGCAAGGAACTGTGCCACCAATGTCCCCAGTAAAGGAAGGATATTCACTTGCTGCTAACTGGTTAATTTTGAGCCTTCTACTGCCTTGAACACAACATTTACATTTCTCTTTCTTTTCAAGCCCATTTCCCCAGTTAACAAATGCTAGATCTTCTTTGATCTGTTTTCAGTTAAAGTCAGGCAGATGCAGTTCTTTTGGATGGCATTTTCTATATCTGTAAACAAAATATCAGCAAAAGATTGAATCTGTTCTATCTTCCAAACAGAGAGGGACACAGTTATTGATCTGGACATTAGATTGCCATTATATTGAAAGAAAGACTGATTATCTTTGTATCTAAAATGGCAGAAGATATCAATAAGAAAATTCCTACACTTAGCATAAATGCAGGCAGCTCCTATTTTAGGGGTAGTATGCTGGCCATTAGCAGAAACATGACTTTCCTCACTGTTCTACAACAGTCATTATCTGCTATTAAAAACAGATGATCAATTTTAGATCAATATTTCTGAAATCGAAAACATAGAATGTCATAACTGAAACTGGGGATTAAATGCAACTTCTAGGATCTTCTTTTTAATTGTTCAACAAAATATACAACCCTAGTTTTTCTATTGCCGTCTACCATCAGTGTACCATAAGCAGCCATCGCCCATATCTGATCTCTCTCTTTGGGTTTGATTTACCTCTGAAGTTCCTTTAAATGCCCTGAGTTGTGGACATTAAGATTTAAAACAAACAGAAAAGAAAAAAAGTCATACTTGCTTTAGCCATGCATTCATTATATCTAAACTGTGCAGATGACATGAAGAAAAGGCCCTAGAAAGGGCAAAAGAAACAGTCTTCTAGCCACCTCTGCAAAGGCAATGAGAAATGCAGGCGGTTATTTGCCGTATGCAGGAAACAATTTCTGTGTGCAGCTGGTTTGTGCTCTCTGTGTGAATGTGCTGCTCACAAAAATGCAGGTACCTGTGTAGGCTCTGCAAAGCTTTTCCTCACTCTTGTAGCTACTACACTAGGTTTTCTACCTTTCTCAGAATTTCACTCATTTGCCATTCTAATATTTTTCTCAAAGGATTTGACTGCCTTTGTATTTTTTACCAAAGCTCAAACAGATTCCTTAACAGGTTTTATTAATAGTTACTCTAAGGATGGGAAATCAAGAGTCTCCTGCAAGAGTACCATGCTGATTTGATGTTCATTTATAGACAGAAAAGTAAACAAATCCACAAAAGGTATTCATATAAATCCCTGTAAACTAGAAAATTTCCATTTATCAGACAGTGTCCTAGAACCAATCTGCATGCCTTTGTTAGATGTGTTCCTGTCTGTACAACTGCGTGGCAATATATCTGGACATGGAGCCATGGATATTCAGGAGAGGAACGCAGGACACAACCACATAGCCTGTTATGAGCCATTCTAGATCTCCTTCTTGATGTCTTCAATGGCTTCCCAGAAAGAGTCCCCATCCTAACCCTCAAGTTATCAATGGCTTTACATAAATCAGAGATTTCCCATAGCTTCAGGATTAAAGTTATGGTCAAAATCTGTTTAGCAGGTGAGAAGACATCCCTTGTCACAAGGGCTGCACAGGCAAAGTGCAGCACTCCTCCACTGATTCAAGAAAGATATTGCAAGGCATAAAGCCTCTGTGCCAAATAGAGGCCAAGAATAAGGTTTCAGTCGCCCTTTTAGTGTATATGATTCTAAAACATACTGGAAAATACTTAAGGATTATAGCACAAAATTACATGCGAAACCTAAGAAAACAATGAACTGTTTAGTAGTGAAATGTCACCGCATATTTGAGAACAATTCATAGTAAAGCTGTCATGAGCTGCTGCCAGTTTATTTGTTTGATTCTATTAAGCTGTTACTGAGGCAAATGTCACCCTTATTCGCTTGTTTTTCACGTGGCATTTTGTTACAAACTAACTTTGACCAAACTCCCAGAAAAACAGATGACAATCTCTAGCCACTGCTCATTTATAAATAAACACAAATTCAAGCAACTTAAAGCCATTAAGAAGAAAGATAAAGTTTGCTTATTCTGCCCTGGCTACTTATACCGCCTCTGTTAATTTCAAGAAATAGCATTGCTACTTTATAGTTCAGAAGAGGTTGCAAATTAACTAACACTGAACTGGATATATTCACAGTTACTATTTGCCATTGCCAACCACCTATAGATTTCCAATAAACAGGTCTCATTCATTGTGAAAATTAGATAATTGAAACTACCTATTTGCTTCAAGGCTGTGGTCTCAGGGGTTACGCTTGCATGTTGCCATGACAGCAGCTGTAAATCACTTCCACGATACTCTTTGCTCATTTTGTTTGTCAGTAATAAGAGCGCTTTACGCAATGCTGGAGTTTATCAGTGGGCTTTTGCCAACAGCTCTTCTGCCTGAGGAATATCCCTTTTTCCCTATTACCAGGCCTATCTCAATAGAGGTATTTAAAAAGGATAAGAGAAAGGAATCCTGTCAAAAACAGTAATCTCAATCCACTCCATTAACTTTTCCATGCTGCAGATTGCTAACTATTGATTATTATGCAGACTCTGAAGCAAATACATTGGAGCAAGAGAGAAATGTATAGCAAATACTGCCCGACAAATTTGCACACAGCCATTTCCATTGAAGAATAATGTATCTACTGAAGTATTAATTAAATGCTCTTTGCCTTTCTGATTAGAATCTTAGGGTTGAAAATTAGTATTTTGTGTTAGACTGTGCAGTGAAGTACAAGAGGTAAAGCCAGGTTCAACCAGTATAAAACATTTGCATGACATACAGCAAACTGAGTTATAAGTATATACCTCCAGTTTAAAAAGCAAAAAACCCCAAATAACCAGAAATTAGAAGTTTTCCACTGACAAAATCCCTCTTTATAATTTTCTCACCATTCTGTTTGGCCAGCACTACAACATGTTAAGTAATTCCTTGATACAGTGGCAGTCCAATTAGTCATCAATTGTTCAAAACCTGTATTCAGCTGCGCCATGAGGAAATGAGTCTCTCTGGGATGGGTCTCTCATTTGGTGCTATGCTATTTTTTTCCCACAACGATCATGATCATCAGATTACATGCTCCCTAACTGAAAATTACTCAAATATATGTAGTATCAGATAACCCAATAGTTCAGGGAGTTGGTGACTGGATGTTCCATCACCCAGTTCCCAAACACAGAGCTATTCTTGAGCCATTATGCCTTGTCATCTGGCACACTACTGCTTGGATCCTTGTGAGGCAGATTATGAAATCTTCAGTTATTACTCTTTATGTATTGTCAGTTTTCTATTTCATGAAATAATGTGGGGATATCAGACATTACTTAAACTGCATATCATAGAATCATAGAATAATTAGGGTTGGAAAGGACCTTAAGATCATCTTGTTCCAGCCCCCCTGCCATGGGCAGGGACACCTCCCACTAAACCATGCCACCCAAGGCTCTGTCCAACCTGGTCTTGAAAACCGCCATTAATTTGAAAACTGATTCAAGAAGGTTTAACACAAAGCTGGCTCCAGAGAGGAAGTTCTGGACTCTGATTTCTACAGAATCAGAACATACCAAAACTGTCTTATTTTATCTTCTGTCATCATTTTCTTATTCTTTGCAACAAAAATACATTTGCAGTTTTTCTACAGAATATTTTAAACAAAGCTAGCCAGGAATTTTTAAAGGAAACTTCTTGCTTTGTTTTAATGCATGAACTGCTGGGAGCTGGATATGCCTTGCACTTGGAAACCAGGGGGCAGAAGAAACTGATTGGTGATCCTGTGCTCCCAGGTCTCCCCTGTCACCAGGATCTTCACTGTTGCACTAGAGCGGGTCTCTCTTCTTGGAGAGGAGGACTCTGCACACCACCATTTGTTTGGATACAGGAAGAACAGATAATCTTTGAAAGAAATCTTAGCTGAAAACCTTCTTGGTGAGTAACGTACCTATGCAAAGTGGAACACCATGTACAGAGATGTGGGGAGACCCTCAAGACATTCCCAATGTTGCAGACTCACAAGAGCTGTACAAGGGCGAGCTGAAGGCAGTACTCTCACCAGGAAACTGAGGGTATTTGGAGCCTTTTCTCACATCCTCTGCAAGCTCCATAAGCACACAGATAACAGATACATTGGACTGGATGTTTGTCTCAATTATTTTTCACGTAAACAAGAGTTTCAGCCCCAAGCAAAAATGTTTCCAAAATAATACAGTTCTCCCAAATTTCTGTATCTTAAAAAACAGTTTTCTCCTAATACAGTGAGAAAGTCAGTTTAAACTCCAACATATCTGTCTGGCTGGGTTTTAGGTAATTTTCTAGTGGGTTCCCAATATCATAGCCTTTGCTCACCTCTTGTAAGATAACCTGATCTCTGCAGGGAGAACGTGCCAAAAGCAAAGTAGAAAGAAGCAGCAGAAAGTGTGGGGCAGAGTGATTTCTTTTCCCCTTCTCATGTAGGACTTGCTGCAGAGGCATCTCTAAAACCAGACCATTTCCACTGCACTCAAAGATAACGGAATTTTGTGTAACTTGTGTTAATAAATATGGCTGCTCCAAAGGAATGTTTGACCCATATTATCAATTCTTCTCCCAAAAGATAAGAATAAATGAGAGTAACACTGGCAACTGCCCAGGCTAAAAGGGCAATATTGCTCAAGAGAAACCATTGTCAGCTACAATGGGAACATTTGACTGAACAAGTAACTTGGAAGCATCGACGCCTCTGCTTTTGAAATTACATTATTCTTCATACATAAATTCAAGCCATGTTCTGCATCATTCATTTCATGATCAAAAATGATATTTTTACTCTTACTAACAATATTTAAACTATGATGTACCTGCAGGGAGATACATGATTGCTCTGCAAAAGATCACTTCAGATATTGAAATGGGCAAGTCCTTTATCCATAAGCCAAGAGATCTATTGCGCTTGTTAAAACTGAATTATGTGATACTGAAAAAGAAGGATATAATTATAATTTATGGAGAGGGTATTCAGTAAACAGTGTGACTCAAATTGTTTGTATGTGCTGCTTTAAATAACCATCTTTGTGCATGAAGAACTCTGTTTAAACAGAACAAATGAAGAACTGGAATTCAAGTTGGTGTTTTATTCCATACAACGACCATTCAAATAGAAAAATCTCTACTGATTACATTCATTTGTGAGCTTTGGTAAAGATAAACTATTTTAGCTTATTTATGAAGATTAGAATAGTCAAGACTTATAAGAAACAATTTATATAAGCAGCTCTAAAATATACTTTTAGATCAAGAAAGAGCTAAAATTCTGGCTTTGGCTGCATTAGCAAAAAGAAAACACACAATAGCGTTGATTAAAATTTGTGTAATATCTGCTTAATTAAAAAAGCAGTGTTATATATATGCAGCCAATAGATTTATCCACTTTTCAACCACTTTTAAAAAAATTACACAATTCTAGATCAGAAATATTTTTTTCCTCCAAGCAATTTGCCAAATCAGGGGCTAAAATGTAAAATATTTTTTCCATTAGTTTTAGGTAATTGAAATGCAAAGTGCTAAGCACTTAATCTTTCCAGGCAGGAAAAGCTGCCTGCTGTCAGATTTTATTAAGTCTTTTTGCTGCACTTTGTATAGTCAATAACAAGTGTTTAAACCCAGGAAGCGATGTAGAGGTAGTGTTCAAAGGTAAGGATATGATAAGGTAGTGTTTGCATTCAGGATAATATGAAACAGTCCAACATGTACATAGAAGATTTTTCTCCATGTCAACTAATTAGCATGTTTATTAGAAGCATTAATTATTCTGACAACCATAGAGATTACTAAGTATGTTAACTCCTCACATGCACCTTTTCTACCTGCCTTTCCAGGCAGGCTGTTTACATGCCAGCCATCATAGGTAGATTTCCATATCTTAATAAAGATAAATGAAACAGTTCTTTCCAATTCTAGCATGTGTTAGGAAGTAAATAAATTCTACCATAAATATGTGAGTTTCAAAACAAACCCAAGACAAATATAATTTTGATAAAAATTATAAAATCTTTGACATTTTCATGGAGGTGGAATTCCACTAGAGCATATGGTACTATCAAAACTCAGAAAAATTGATCAGATTTATACCTACAGCTGGAAAAATCAAGTAATTTTTGATCCCAATATCAAAACAGTCACTAAAGATAGCACGCATCCATTACCTGATAGCTCTTGATTACGAATTGCTATAAAAACAATGCAGCTTCCTGATGTGTCCAAACATACATTTCCTGGAAGCCCAAAATAGAAAGTGTCACTTGCAGCCTAATGTGTCTGGTTCCTGTTACTCTCTTACAGAAATGGGCTCCATCTTCTGTACTTTGGCTCTGGAGCTGGAACCTGCTTTATGCAAGAGTGTCCTGCCAAAAGCCTGCTCTGCCACATTGTTCAAAAAGGACTGACAAAAGTACTACAGAGGGAGCTGATGCCTAACCAAAACTAAATCCTGAACAGATAAATATAAGCATTGGCATCCAATTCCATGTGCAATACTAAATAAGGGTTTGGTGCTTTATCTGTTCATGAATGAAATTAATTTATAGGTAACATGGCTACTTAGAGAAACAACTGCGTTACTAAGACCACCGGCTCCCACCTGCCTCTTTGACAGTGTCACTCCTGCTCAGGTCTAAATTTTTAAAGCCAAATAATCAAAAAACAAATTTTCACTGTGCCCAGAATCACTGTTTGGAACAGCATTTCCTAGCCTTAGCCTTACAAAGTTGTTCCCTGCAGAATAAAAGAGGATTTTTTTTAGATCTTTGTAGTGTGCCAGTGCACAGCTTTTTGGCAGCAACACAAATATGCCCTATTTTCTCCTATTTTTCTTCTTTCCCATTATTTTCTTTCTACTTTCATTGCAATTTTTCTTTCTTTCATTTCCTCTAGTGTTATTTTCCTTGTCTACCTTTCTTGCACTCTTAAGATTCCTATTCCCAGTTCTGTCTCTTTACACCCATACCTGAATCAATCTTTCTTTCCTGACTTCTCCTCACTTTTCCTCACTATTTCTCTCATCTCCAAGTTTTCATTTCACCACCATGTTTGAATTGAAGCTATTCAGCGTATGCTTCATACACTTTCCTTCTGCTACATGCATGCGTAGAAGTATCTATTATTTACATGAATGCACATGCAAGGAAAACTGGGTGTTTATTAATAGCCGGAAGTTGCTGACCTCTGACTGAGCCTTTTATTACATTCCACTAAATGTTTTTTTGAAGATTTCCTGTTACTTCTGTGTCTGCATTACAGACCAGGAAGATAAGGACCTTTGCCTATATACATTTTGAAAAACCTCAAATCTAGAGCCACCACCTAGCCTTTTCTTTCTCTCAGGTCAGCTTCTTCCAATTTCCTCTTCCTCTGAAAAACTAAACAGACACAGACATAATTATCGGTATCTCAGACCATCATTAGCAAAGTAGACATAGACTGAATTGAATATCTCTTCCAGGAGATCATTATTTGAATAATCTTACAAAGCTTTTTAATATACCTTTCACTAAAACTGTACCCCCAAGCATTTTGCAAAAACTCAATAACACTCTTGCGAGGCTGAATAATTGGGGGTAAGAAGAGAGAATTTAAGAATCTGCACACAAAGTAAACAAGACAAAGTAAAATCCAAAGAGCAGCGAAGAGACTGTGGGTGAGTTGATAATGATGGTTGCTTGCAGATCTGAGCTCTCCCCTCTGATAGAGACCTGATACATGAAACATTTCTGCCATGACATGGAAGCAAGTCTGTCATGCGTATACTGATCTGTAGAAAGGTATAGAGAAATCAAGTCTTGAAAACACAAAGCTTGCTTTACAACAGGGGTATTTCAAGAAGCAAGTAAAAAGCAATGTTGCTTTTACTCCTCCAACAAGGAGCACATCTGCACCACTCGTGGGAAAAGACAGAACAGAGTAAGCAGAGGGAGCAAAAGACAGTTTGGGGCACCCAGTACTTGTCTAGAAGAAATCCCAGCAAGCAGGCTGAGACAGAAAATTTTCTTTTAAGAAACAAAAATCTGAGTGAGCTGCACACTAATTGCACACCTTCACACTTCAAGGCAGCTCCTCGCCTGGTGTAATATGAACAGGACTCCAGTGACTTCTGTCATTTTCTGTAAATAGTTACAATTCAAGGGTCATAATTTTGTAACTGTTTAGAGGTGTAGGGATGCAGATAACTACAGTTCAAAAATCCACTATGGACTCATCTGCCTTTTTAGTGTACCAAAATCTACAGCCCTGATATTAAGTGAACTAGTGGCACATACTAATACAGCAATAAGTTTGACATTATGTGGTTTCCAGACACCTTCCAGTCTCACTTTTATGTAGTAGAAAAAAACTGTCCAAAAGGAAAAAAAACCCCAAACATCTAAAAGAACTCTGATTAAAATAAGAGGAACAAAGTTAAACAAGAAAAGAATGACACTCATGGAATAATGAACTGAGCACTGATGATAGATCACTTACTTATTATGATGATTATATTAATTTATTCTTAGCACTAAAATATACCTTTTGGATGAGATAACTGAAGTTGGCTGTAAAGCCAGTTCTTCCCCATGGGAAGGAAAGGCAATCCAAGCCAACAATGAAGACTTTCAGCCAAAATACTATTTCACAAAGGACTAGAATTGAAGGGTAAAATAAATTGCTGAAAAAATTATTGGCTTGATATTTAAAACTGCTGAGCATCTGCAAGTCCTGTTTAAGTCACAGGTGCTGAAGGCAGTGACAGCCTTTTTAAATCAGGCTAGATAAGTGGCAGGGCCAATAACTAACCAGGCTTACCAAAGAGATTTCAGAAGTTAATGATGTGAATTTAAGAGTTTTCACTGAAGTTTAGTGGTTTTAAAAAAAAAAGGAGGGGGGAAAGAATGTTTAAGAAGAAAGCTCTTAGAATTCATAATGCAAACATCTACCAATTTACTTTTTCTGTTTTCTTTTAAAGAAAACTCATTTTCTCTGTCATGTTTCTGAAAGCAAAATATTTCAGTAACAATACAGGAACAAATCTATACTAACAAATCAGTATTCAAGACGAATTTTAGTAAGAATATACATGTGTCAAAGCTTGCCTCAGTGATCTTTTAGCTTTTTTTTTTATATACTGAAAATCAAGAGGGAAATATTTTCAAAATCCTTTGACACTGACATGCTTAGGCTTACAAGCAGTACAGAGAAAGCAGAACAATCTGATCCTTTAGTCTCATCTTTCCCAAAACAGGAAAAAATATCAAAGAATTCCATTTTTTTCAGGAATAAAGGACTGGAGGGTACTATCTGATACTTCCTTGTTTAAGTTTAGGATGTTTTATTTGAAGCCTTTAAAACTGGACAGAGAGTGGCCATATTAACTTTTTGACAAATATGTAAAGACCCATTGAGAGGCTAAGAGGGAAATTTTTATCACTGTGTGATATCGTTTGGCAGGTAGGAGAAAAGTATTTCTAATATGAAGATGGAAACTAATACGTTAGCCTGGGAATGTATATACTCTCAAAACTAGTATTCTTTTACCCTCATGATTTTCCATTAGCCGCTCATCTGAGACCAGCAATTTCCTTTCCAGCAAATCTGTTCAGTTTTAAATTTAATTGGATTGTGGTTGCTCTATTTCCTCAAAATGAACCACAAAGCTTTGTCATACACTTTCTTCTCAGAAAAAAAAAAAAAGCAAAAGGCAAATGGTCTCCCTGGAGTCAGGTCAAAGTCTGTGTTTGATCAGACCTTGGACCAGAGGAAGGTCCTGTAACCTGAGATGGGCTCACACCTGCACTGGAAGGGGTTAGTCAGCCCTCCTGAGTATCAGTATTTCCTCCAAAAATACTTTGATCTTTGTCAATGCTTTCCCACAAGTACCAACAGTAGCAGGAAAAGACCTGAAGAGATTTATTCATTCCCAGGAAAAACGTACGTTTCCTCACCCAATTAATATTCTCTGCAACATATCAGCTGGCCAATAGCTGAATAACAATTCTCTCCATTTGCAGGAGCTGAGGTCAACAGGGTGGCAAGAAGGGGAAAGTCCATTTCGTGCACATCAGAGGAGGGATTTGCTCCACACATCCCATAGGCTGGGACTGACCCATAGGTACGATGGACTTTCCCAGAGTCAGGTTCTCCCCAGGGATGCAGGCAAAGAGGAGGATGAAGGCAGTTTTGGCCTTGCTTCTTGCCGTCCTCTTTGATGAGAGATCCAAGACATCCTCACCATTCCCTGTGAGTGATGCTGTAGGCATCTACTACATGTTTCAAGCCTCCTGCCCCCTGATTCAGCCTCATTGCTGACAGCACAGGCAAGCAGACTCTGCTCACACTACCTGGATCCTCTGTTCCTGTCATGCCCAGTAGAAATGTCAGCATCCACACATCCCCTGCCCAACACACTGCCACACAGAGGACAAATGTAAATGTGCAGACTTCAGCAACTCCAGAAGTGGTTCCCCTTGTCCATCCTGATCAGAGGATAGGTCATGCAGTGATATAAGTAATCCTAGGTGTTGGGTCATGTAACAGATTAAAACAGTACTCTTAACACCACCTACAAAATCCCATTTTCTCAGATGCATAAGGAAGACTTTCCCAGAAGGACTTGGAACAGCCATGGCATCTCACCATTAGACGTACCTCCAGTCTAAAGACGTTCAGAAGTCTGGAGAAATCATGGATGCTCTTCAGGTAAAGCAGCACAAAACCCAATGTGATTGCTCCAGTCCAGCAGCCACAGGCTGCTCCCCTGATGTCTTTTGGAATATCAGATTTAACGTAATTTTCTACTGGATGGTAGCATCCAAAGTGTTTGAACAGCCCTTTGCACTCAAACTATAATGTTTTCACTTCTACGGGCATCTCTCTGTGAGAATAGATTTGTGAAGAAGGCCGTAAACTGCTGAAATCTTTGGGCACATTGAAGTAACAGTGGAGAATTTAAGTGTTCTCTGAAATGACATCCTAGGTAACTGCTTTGAAAATTGTTGCAATCTTAGAAACAGTGAAAAATTATTTTAGAAGCATTCATCAAGAAGACTAAATATGTTCAATTTCTTTAACAACACATAGGCCACTGCAAATGGTTGTGTGTTTTGTAATGGAATACACTGAAAAGATCTGAATACAGAGATGCCATTAAATTAGAACTACTCGTGTTGAAAAGTGTTTCAGATTGCCCTAATTTTTAGTAAGAAGAAAAAGATGGTTTTGTTCCTTCCTGTAATTTGCCATAGCCACACAAATCTATTACATGTCTTGACACTTTATTGAAGAGTAATTTCTGGGAGAATTCATATGAATCCACATTTCTAGGTGCAGAGACATCTCAGTGAAATAACGTGAAGATCATCACCAGCACCCACACAACTAAGTGGACATTTTCCTTCCTTCTACACAAAGAATCTGCATCACTTTTGCGTTCTTTTCAATTCCCAGATATCTTGGAAGAAAACACATGGGAACAAGACTATTTGCTGCTACTATCCCACAGATTTTCCAGAAAGTCTGTCCTACCCTGCACAAGTCAACCTACTCCCCAATACTAAGGGAGCCAACCTGGGGAGGAAGAGCTTCTGCTACAAAATGCCACTCGTTTTCAGAAATTACTCTCTAGCTGCAGAAAATCCTGCGAAAATAAAGACTGAACCACTTACTGTCCAACAGACTAGAAATCTTCAACTTGAGTGGAGAGGTGTGGGACATCCAAGCTGATGATTTCACCCATTTCAGAGGGGAGTGATTCATCTAAACACTCCTGTTCAGCATTTTTCAAGTGATTAGTTAAAGGAGAAACAAATACAATCCGGCAAATAATCACCCCCAGTAACCTGGCACGCAGGCACAGCACAGCACGGGGAACATGAGTTGGTAAGACCATTTGAAAGTGTTACATCTCCAGTACACATCAAACAAAACATTCAAGTGAGCAACCTGTAAATTTGGAAAATATTAATTCATTTGGAAACTGATGACTTTTTGACTTTTTGTGTAGATTCACTGTCTGAAAAATAAGGGTAGGGGAAGGAGCAGAGAGAAAATTTTTCATGTACTACAGTCACTCTGTTCTATTATATTTTCTGAAATGTGAATTTGGGTTTATAAAGCAGGTGTGGTCTAGGCCTTACCCACTTTCTCTCCACTATGCATGCCTTCAAGGATTTCAGTTGCTAAGTGAACCTGACCTTGGATGATACTTTTCAAGTCTTGAAAGCACTAGCAGATTTACTTGCTTTTAAGTACAGGCTGATTTTGTTGTATCAAATTTAATATGTTGAGCCAGATATCACAATACCTGGTATCACAGTATCACTGACTTCACACATCTGTGGTGACGCTGTACAATTATACCAGGCTAAGAGAGATCAAAGTCCACTCTATGTTAAAGAGTTTACCTTTCCCTCTACCTTTCAGGTTAGCTAAATACTTGCTTCCAGTCTTCTTAAAAAGAGTCCAACAAAGGTTATCACTCTGAAATATGGTGAAGAGAATGATTCATAGTGTAATGCACACCTAAATAAATTCTTTTTTCCTTACGCAGTTCTCCAAAGCCCCTCTCAGCAGATCCATTGAAAAATTGTCTTTGGTTTCCTAAACACAGCTAAAATACAAGAAATTTCACTAAGGTCTTCTGCAGACTAACACACTTTTTATGGTGCTATTTTCTTTCATGTAAGGATGTCTCAATCTTAGACAAATGCAATAGGGAAGATAACAATTGCAAGTGAAAATATGAATGCAGTAAATGATCCTTTTTCCTCTGAAGGAGAAACACAGTACATTTCTAAGATTTCTTTCACTGTTTTCTTCCTCCAGGTCATCTTTACATGGCTCAAGGTAAGGCAGGTTCAAAACCCAAAGCAGAACTTCAGCAAATGGCTCATATATCTTGTCTAGAAATTCTGGCTGAGCTAGAAAACACCTTTTAGAGGAAAACACATACAAGTGTGAGAAGCAAATGTCTACAATTTTGCTTATAAACAGCTTACCACAATGGGGCTGCTGATCTCAGATGCAGCCTTGAGTGCCTTGCCATGCAAATAACAAGTTCATTTTCTTCATGAAGATGTGGTTGCTGTTTTTCTTTTTAGGGTACTAGGCCTTTCCCCGATCATGTGACAATTTCTCATTTCAGATTACAATACTAATACCTTTATGGATCTATATTCTTGTACAAAAGAATTGTTTCAGTTTAAACACTTCAGTGGTGAAAGTCACAGAAACCTACTGATGCATGACATTTTGCATGTATTTCCAGTACTAGTCAGATATTTGTTACATCTGTGAAAGCATATACCAGGGGTAATGAAAACCATTACCTTTTGATCCTTTTATATTCTGTGGTGTGTCTTGTCTGATTTATTCACATATCAAATACTAGTCACTGTACTATAGAGAATCTTCTAAGCCTCAGAAATAGGCTGTGATAAGCTTTTCGGGCACCTGGTATGGAAAAACAGAATAGTTGTTTATATATTCTGGGAAGCTTTGCAAATATGGGTTAAACATGCACTATCCATAAGATGCAGAGCATTTTATTTTACAACACCAGCAGTAATAACTGTGTGAGAATTTTTACTTTATTTTGTATCGTAGCAACTAATGAAGTCATTACCTTTTTCTGAATCCATCTCACTAATAATTTCAGTGGAAGACTTATTCAAAACACTTTGCCAGTGGCATCCCTAATGTTCCACCAGTAAATAACATATTTCATTTATAAACCTGTTTTCCGTCCCACTTGGCTGATCCTTCAGGAACCTGCCAATAGACTAGGGAAATCCAATTTTCAAACTCGGCTAAATTTCATTTTCAAAAGTGACTTCAATGCTCAGAACTTGTCTTTAGTTCAGTCAAAGATGTGATTGTAATTCAGATAGGCTTCTCTACACTAGATAACTGTGTGAGGTACTGATGCTGACACTACTGTCACAGCACAGGTGCCAGCTAGGAAAACTTGTACTAAATCCTGGGATGGTTTTCTGACCCCTGCTTGCACTGGTTATATTGTTGCCAGATGCTTAACGCTGTCTTTGGTCTCACTATGCAAACTGTAGTTTTGCGCTTCACAGACTGGGTTTGCTTATGCATGATTTTTAGTTGATGTGCTTTACCTTACACTTGCAATGACTTTAAAACTTATTACATAGCTTGGATCCTATGGAAAGTGAACAAAATTTGAATTCCAGGCCGGGCCCACTTTAAAGCACTAAATGAAGATCCTTTGCTCAATCATAATTTCTAAAACATTTTAAAATGTACAATATAAAACTTCAGGAGCTGATAACTGTACCGTTGTATAAAAGACAGGAAGAGTCCAACTAATCAGTCAAAAATTGTTAAACTGAACACATTACTAATACATATGGAGAATTAACACCTTTTAGTATGAGCGTTAAGCAAAGAGCCAAGTTTGCTGCTGAGTTGTGTGCTGTTGCATTGCAAGAGCCACCCCAACAGACTGTAACCGCTTCACAGCAGGCAGGTTCAGTGTCTCTGGCTAAAGCTTACTCTAGTTCAGTAAGTCTGGAATGTGAGTAGGTGTTTATACTTACAGCAATTTTTAGAACAGAAAATGCAAATCCACTCTTTATTTTCTTCAATAAAATATTCAAGCCCCTTGAGGGTCTTCTAGGAGTGCTCTTGTGCCAAGAATTACTGAATTACAACATCACAGAAATGCACAGAGCTAAAAAAATAATCCAGATCTTTTGCAGACAATATTTTGGCCCACAGTGAAATCTTATTGGGCACAGACAAACTAGCAAAGTCCAGAGAACTGGTAAACCTTAACTCATTGTGCCAGTAGACATTACAAATTCCTTCGAAGGAAATTTTCTCCTTTAGCAGCTGAAAAATTTTAAGGAAATTTGAAACACTGTATGAGGAGAAACACTAAGTTATGAGGAAAAGAGATCTGTAACCAATTGCATAAATTTATCTGGAGACGCAGGCAGTATGTTAGCAGTTCAGAAAGAGCTTGTTGCAGATACAAGACCGCAAGAATGGGTAAATGCAACTCCATAGAAGAATAGTGTAAATAAACAGATCCCACAAAAAGCTACAACGTATCATTTTCTATACTTGGAAAAGAACATTCAGCCAATTAAGAGACTGAAATTGATTTCTGATTTAATTACTTGAATTTCCAATTCTCAGAACATTAACTCTTACATACAGTAAAATGGCCTCATGACTGAGCATTAGAACCAAATGATATCACACCTGAAAAAAAGCTGTAGCACTTTACCTTGCTAGAGACTGCCTACTGAAATGAGAAAACAATACATTTACTAAATTGTTTGGGAAGTACTCACTGATAACTCATATAGTCAGCTTTTCTCCTGCTAGGTTTTAAATGACACTGTCAAGGTGCTATGCATTTCCTAATTTTTAAAAACATTTTCTCCAGTCCTATTTCTAAAACCCTCTGGAAGTTAGTTGCTTCCCTAGCCTAAAGAAGCATGTATGTAGTATTTCTTGTGTTTTATTATGTGCATGTGAATGATTTATTACTGTAAGATTGCTCTCAAGTACAGGTTGACACTCAGGAATGTCCCAAAGTTTATGAAATAACTTGATTGCAATTCCAGTATTTTCAATATGCTGTGATTTTTTTATCTAAGCAGCGTTTTACACACACAATCCTTTCTAGCAAGTTCTTTTACAAATATATTCCATAAAGCAATAAGGAATGGTCACACTGGTGAGTATTAAAGCTGCTACTTTTATTTTAAGAAATGTTATGATAGTAACAAATGAGGTTATTACACGATAATCGTTATACAAAACAGGCATTTCTCAAAAAAATATCTTTTCCTCTGATCAAAGAAAATTTACAGTTCCAAAATAAGGAAAGAGAAACCTCCTCATCAGTTTAGTGATTAAAAAAATTCAACTGCTTTTATCTTCTCAGCAGGAAAGGTGTTGCAAGAAAGTACATTCCTCTCTATTCTGTTTGATATCCTGAGTCTTAGGAGAAGCCATTCTATTTTTTTTTTTTTTTGAAGCATCTGAAGATGCTGAAAATCTGTCTATGGAGGAAACTTTATCACAGTATCTCAGGAATAAACCAACATGCAGTACCATGAGGAGCCAAATGGAAACAAGAGAAAAATTTGTAGAAGCAGCAAAAGTTTTAACAAGTATTTTGTCGATGCTACTCATTCTGGTACTGAATCAGGAAAAGCTGGACTTTCCTAGTTTTTAGTGTCCTATTCTGTCAAATCTGAATGTTAGTCCATCCGGTTGGTTTTGCAGAATTATTTGTGTATTAGTGTTTCAGAACGATGTAAGAAAATGGGAGTTAAGACCTAGTTTGCTTTTTCTGATAACCATCAATTTGTATTAGCTTCTAAGACAGTTGCAAACATACCATGTGGAGCTAAATACCTTTGAATCTGACAGTTACTTCCCAATAATTTCTTGAGTTCGCTTTTAGAGGGTTCAGAAGTCACCTAGCAGTTCTTTCACTGAGCTGACTTGCTCTGACCTTAAAGACTGGAATTTCCTTAGACTGAGAAAAGCATCTATTTACAAAGTAAATAAGTTTTCAACCCATTTGAAGGGGACAGGAATCAGAATGTAGTGTCCAATGGGAACCATGGAAATTTTATATCAGATCTAATGAAACAAGATGGAGGAAAATAATGAACAGTTAATTTATACTTTTAAGGTTTTCTACATGCAGGAAACAGAATAATTGACATGGAAAGCCCAAAAGATTACTTAAAATTTATTTGGAAGGTGAATGCATCTGAGGCAAAAAAGTAAGAGACACTTTCATTGCACTTGTAAGCTGCCAAGTCCAACTCTTCTTTGCAACATCATGCAATAAATCTTGCCCTAGACACACAAGGAGAAAAAAACATTTATAAATTTCTCCTACCTAAAAGTTGTAATGTCAACCTCTTTCCTCAAATTTAATTCAAATAATTATGGAAACCATGAACTGAGAATTTTCATTTATGGAATACGTGTAGAGTAGCATAACAAAAGGGTTTGTGTTTCCCACTGATAATATGACATGCACTGCTACACACATGGTCTTCCCTCAAAATCTAAATGAGACCAGACACTTGAATCATTTCAAACCACATGTCACAAGCCTAGTCCTATCTTTAGTTACAGAAGATCTAGGCAAAGGAAGTCAGCAAGGAGAAAGCAAGGGCAGCACGAAAGCTCATCCTAGAGCTCTGAAAAGCTGCAAAACTCAGGTCCTGGCCAAGACGAAGACGTCTTGCCAAATGGTCAGTAAAATCAATAGGTATCACAAGGAGCTGCACTATTTCTGTCTTAGAGAAAAAGGGCTTTGGAGCTTGGGGGAGCTGGTTAGTTTGGGCTGTTTTCTTCTTTATGGACTCTCTTCATTCTGCTCCCCTGTCCTTACTTCTCATTTATGAAATTCGTGTGGCCTATTTCACAGTGTTGCCGCTGTGGGCAGAGGTGGAGGTCTGGAAGGGGAATAGTTCAGTTTGCTTCTGCTTGGCTATTTATTTTCACAAGATGGTAGTCTAATGGTAGAATGCAAAATACTGCTGAGCAAAATTTTCTAATAGCTAATTAGCTATTGTTAGGATGACTGAAGTCTGATATCCTGACATTTTCTTTGTTTTTCTAAGAAAAAGATAATTGAAAATTCATAGGATTTTATTTATTTGCAATACTTAAAATAGCAGGGGGTCATTTTCAGGTTCAAATTGAACATATTTTAAAGATAAAGTGGCAGTTTTGATGTTTAGAAAATAATACAAAACATTAATTTGAAAAGTCAAATGCCTAGACTTAGAGCAGAACACTGATTTCCTTCAACTCACAGCTAAGACCTCCAGTTCTCTTATGATGGTGAAATTGTCATGAACAATATTTGCATTGTTTTACTCTACTATATTTCAGCCTGAAATAACTCCAGCTTTTTATTAACTGCAAGGCTGAGTCCTATTTATCAGTTAGGCAGGTGTATTGCCTGATAATGCAATAAGCCTTCTTGGATGTACAACTTTTTTTATTTCTTTTATACCAGCAATCAGTTCCAAGAACATAATAAAAACAAAAGGTTTATTTTTTTCCTTAGTAGTAACAGAGTTGTAAATTATCACCCATCAGTGATAACTGTTGCTATTTAATAAAAAAATAAACCTTTCTTTAATCTCACACTGAATGTAATAGATAAGAATAAATAATGATATTAAAGTTGGTGCCAAAATGAAGGATTGCTGCAACTGAGGATGTGCAGTG
The DNA here is from genome assembly GCA_026283785.1 of Coracopsis vasa. Taxonomy (NCBI): domain Eukaryota; kingdom Metazoa; phylum Chordata; class Aves; order Psittaciformes; family Psittacidae; genus Coracopsis; species Coracopsis vasa. The sequence goes on from JANHGB010054442.1 coordinate 36,977, forward strand.
AAGTCATTTATGTAGATAACACAGTTTGGCAACAAAAAGGAACTAATTTAGTTGTAATAAAATAGATAATCCAAACTTTCCTGAAACAGAAATAGTTATAAATAATGATAATTCTAACTCATTCTCCAAGTATTTCAAAGACAAAAAATTAGTCAGAAACACAAAATAAATTAAAAAAAAAAATCAACAAAATCAAGGCTGAATGTTCTCAACACTTCACCTGCAAAGCAATTATAAACTGTTCACCCACAAGCAGTAATATATCAGGATACTACAAATATTTCACATTTTATCACCACTTTTCTTTTTTGTGAAATAAGACAAAGTGCATAGTGTGTACAACTGCCCCAAAGCACTTCTTACACTAGCAGCAGGAAAGACCTTTCCCAGCTACGCACCCTGTGCCTCATACTCAGAGCTGCCACAGTCCATGCAGCGAGAAAAGGTGATCAGCAGCTCAATAAGCCAACAATATCAATATGCACGAGCAGATCATGTTCCCAGGAAAACTGTCTGTAGTTGGAATGATTGTCTTACCCCCTGTCATCCCAGGAAGGTGACAGTTCATCCTCTATGTTTCAGCTAGATAAAAATACTCTTTTCTGTTCTCACAATGGGCAGCTGGCAACTGGATTATCACTTCCGTCTTTCATGAGAGAGGGATCCAGTACTTCATTTGCACAGGGTCAGCGAGGGGAACACAACCTTCACCTTAGGTTGGTAAGGCAATGGAGGGAGCAGAGTGCAGGACCAGATTATGCTGAGGATCTGTTGCTGGATGAATGCTGCCTGCCCCAGAAGCCTTGTACAGGCATGCATTTGCAATGCATGAATCTGAGGTTGGGAAAACAGTGCCCACAGCTTCCTATAAATCCTGAAATTCAATACTGGCTTCTCTAAATACAGAATTACATCAACTACAGGAAAGATGCATTATGACCCAGCAATAAAATTCATAAGGATGCCTTTTTTCTTTTTTCCTTTTTTTTCTTTATTTTTTTTTCACTTAAGGCTTAAAAATGGAAAATATCTTTCCATTATCTCTTTTCTTGATATATTAGCTTTAGAAATCACTGGATCACTGGTACTCCAGTAGTTTACACTGGGAAATCAATTGATATGAACAAATAATAATGCTATTTCATTACTTTTTATTTCCTCACAGAGCTGACCAACTCAAGGCCAAGGAAGATGCAGATGATGGAGCCTCAGTGTAGAGGATAAAGACACATGGGACGGAGAGTATGTCAGTGAGGATACAGACGACACTCAACTGCAGTGTAGCATGCTTACAGGCAGCAGATTTTATCCACTCCTTGGTCACCGACCACAATGGACCATTTTAACAAGCCATCTGTGAGACAGGATTGCACAAAAAAATGTTGATAGAAGAGATGAGTATTTCCTATCCCTAGTCACTTGGTGTGGATTAGGGATAGATTTTGGGAAGTTGCACCTCGCTTCACTAGCAAAAGTTCTTTTACACTGGCAAAAGTACTCTCATTAACACAGTTGTCTCTTCCAGCCCTTTCCGTAATACTTCTTTTTTCTCCCATTCATCCCCTTTTTCACATTCTCCTTCCCTGCTCCCAGTCTCTGGCAGCCCATGTAAGCAGCAGGTCTGTCCCTTTAGCTTTTAGTGTTCCCAAAAATGAAGTTCTGCTGGAGGCTGTATCTTGAGAATGTGTCAGAGCCTGGGGAAAGCCTAGAGTCCCACATAAACATCTCCAAATTCTTTGAGGTGGATCTTCAAAGAAAAATTTGTAGGGAAAAAAAAAATCCTTACTGAAAACACATTTTAAGGACCAAGTGTATATAATTTTTCCTCTGCAAAGAGAAAAAGGCTTCAAACTTTTTTCCTACGGGACTTCACATAAATAGTATAGATTCATAGAACAGTTAGGGTTGGAAAGGACCTTAAGATCATCTAGTTCTAACCCCCCTGACATGGGCAGGGACACCTCCCACTAAACCATGCCACCCAAGGTTCTGTCCAACCTGGCCTTGAACACCACCAGGGATGAAGCATTCACAGCTTCCCTGGGCAACTCATTCCAGTGCCTCACCACCCTTACAGTAAAGAATTTCTTCCTTATATCTAATCTAAACTTCCCCTGTTTAAGTTTTAACCTGTTACCCCTTGTCCAATATATAACATATAAAGGCATCAACTGGTACTAAGAGGAGGGGAAATTAATTGCAGACATTTGCTAGAACAACAGGTTCAGCAAGACACCCAGTGTAACATTATAGACTTAAGTATTTGGGCATGAGAAGTCACACTTCATGAGCTCACTCATTACATATCCTAAGAAAATCATGATGTTCTTACTGAAGATGGAGAAGGCACAGAATTTGTTAGTCTCTGAAAATAATACTATATGCTTCAAAGATAGCAGCATAAAACTTCTTTCATATTAACTGCAGCAATTCTTCTGTGCTATGATAGCTTAACAAATATATTTAGGTTTTTTACAATAAAGAGAAAATTATAAAGTAATTATTTACTACACACCTACATTCAAAAAGCTTTGAAACTACATTCAACATACCATCAAAATTCCACATTAGATTAGCAAATTGCAAATTATAATCTAGTGCAAACCTCAAATGGTGGCTTTTCAATCCCAGAGTGATAACATCATTTCCAGCTAAAAGAGAATAAAACCAAATTATTTTTTCATTGTGACCATAAAAACTTTCCAGTTACAATTCACATGCAGTTCAGTATTTTATGCAGAAGTGAAGGAAGCAAGCAACATTTAAATGACAGAGTTATCAGTCTTTTTTGTTTATTGCAGCTGTTTGGAAAGCCACAGGGCAAAGGCATTTATATATGAGATAAGCTCAGTCTGTAGAACAAATTAATGCTGGATAGTGAATTAAATGGCATGTCTTCGGACAGCTAATTAACTCTGTGCTGCTCAATTAAGCTTTGAAAGGACATGTTGTGTTTCTTGATGGAGGAGAAAATATTTCCAGGCTGTTTCACATTCTTGGCACTTTCTGTTTCTTTGACTGAGAAGTCTAAGAAGAAAAAGAAAAATCCAACAGCTTTACCAAAAGGTATCAAAGTCTAAACTATGAAGTATACAACAAAGTTATTTTCAATAGTCACAAAAATCTTTGATTTTATGTCAAATGGCTTAAAAATATAAGCTGGTTTTGGATAGGAAGGAACTACAAATCCATGACTTCAATGTGTTTAAACTAGAAAAGCATCAGGACCTCTTCAACAAGAGGATAGAAAAGCTGTATACAACTTTCAATGATTCGTTAAAATTGCATCTTTTTTTAGTTAATCAAAATATTGCCACCTCTTTTCTTTCTGACTAGTATCCTAAACTTGGGTGTTAGGCAATAAACAAATGCCATTTGGTTTCCTCACTCAATAATATGAAACAGACATTAAAAGTTCAAGTCTTTATTCATTAAGAATGATATTTCTCTTGCTGTTATCCAAACCCTTTGAAACTTAAGCAGTAACTGTAAACCCTCCAAGATCAGATTTCTCACAAGAACTTCAGTACTTTCATGGTTTTTCTCTAATAGTAGTAACTAGACAGCTGATGTCTAACTTCTCTTCTGCTTTCCAACCTAAAAGTAGAAAAGTCTGGTTAAATTATTAAACGGGTAAAACTAAGTGAGATTTGTGTATAGAAGTTATGGTTTTCAAATCTAAAAACATAGTGAGGCTGCATTCACTGTATCCTCAAGCAGAGGAATCTCTCTTGTAAAATGAGAGAGAAAATTCTCTTTCCTCATTAAATTTTCACTGCTCTGCACATTAATTTACCATTGAGCTGCAAACTGCACATGAATAATATTTGTTCAGTGTGAGCCAATAACCACCAAAAAGAAGAAACCTGCCATCAAATACTGCCCTTTGGCATTGTGGACTTCATGAATCAGCAGTCTCTTATCAGATTTCTGTACTGGGGTAATTTCTTTAGCCTGAGTCTGAAAGTTAAGAGCATTTAACAAGTATTGTGAATTGTGAAATAAACAGACATCAGACATTTCTCTCATAGATCACTGAAGGTCACGCTAACAAGTAGAATACAGAATTTGAGAAAATTCTGAAGCTATGAAATGGTTTTGCATCTTCAGTCACCAGTTTTACTTATTGAACTTTTGCAAGCAAATTCTGACTTAGCAACTGCACCCCAGAGGCAGGTGTGGAAATCCAGTCCAAGGAAGTACTGTTATCTACCAACCTGCAGGTGTGAGTACGCACTACATATATAGCAACCTGATTGTATACATATGTACGCACGTGTATGTATCACATGTAACATTAAAGTGGGACAGTATACACCTGCCTCTTCAGAGAGATTCCCTTTGCAGAAACAGAATAGCTGGATACCTGTAACTTTTCTATAACTATGCTTTTAAAGATTTGTACTTCCAAAGCCCCAGTTTAATATTGTACAGTTTGTAGCAGGAAACTCTGCCTAAATGTGGTTGAAACAACTCAAATTGCACCCTACTTACTTAAATTACCAATAAGGAAGAGGGGTGACACTGTTTTTAGTGTTGAAGAATGCCAAGCCCTGCCTATCTCAACAACTCCATTCGATTAACCCTAAGAAATATCTGAAACTGATGTTTCCTGACAGAGGTGATAATGGCTTATCTTGTGAAACATAATTAATCTTTGGATGAGTTATTGTTACTATTCATGTTTCACTGAGCTAGTAAATCTAGCCCGATAACAAGTTACATACAGTCAGTCACTTCGTACTATAAAGGCTTAATTGCACCTTTTGGTGCCAGGTATTTTAACACACCCTTCTCCCAGGAATGTGTAGAAATTCCTCCTTGAGTGGGGACACTTATCAAGGGTGCTCCTTGAGGCTGAGCAAAGGAGCTGCCCCAGTTACCTGTATCAGTGAGTAACAACAATATCTACTTAATAATTAAGTTAGCTCTGAATTACAGTAAATAATAGTTAAGCATTTATACTGTGTAGTAGACATTCTTATTAAAGTCTTTTAGCCCAATCATAGTATAAATCATTATAAATCATTACTGTCATTATCACTATCAATTATAACAAAGTATTTATTTCATATATGCATATACTTTGCCATTTTTAATCCAGTGAGATATACATATAATTCTATTGACATAAACCATTGACCAAGTCTGGGATTAAATCCTAATCCAGCTGCACCTAAACTTTCCTCTGAGAAGTCTAGAATACAAAGGGATCCTTTCTGAACCTTGTGAATCAAAGGAAGGGTCTCCCTAAAACCTTTGTCCCAGGTGCATCTCCCATTTTGTCTGCAACACACATACAAGTGTGTGTATAAATACATGTATGTGTTCCAGATATAAAAATATGGCATGTACAGTCATCTGTACAGATGACAGAAAACCCCTTTTAAATACATGCAGGTTTTGTACTTTACTTTCTTGCTTGAATCTGTCTTGTCTTCCTGCTCTTGAAACCTCTGTTCAGGGAGGAATGAAAAAATTCCTCAGGGTTAAAAAGGAAAGTCCTTGAAATCAGGGGTTAAATCCACCAAGAAAGCAGTAGGTTTTATGAGCTCAAATGAAAACTCATCCAGAAGCCATCAGGAAACATTAATACTACCTTAAAAACCATTTTCAAAGTGGTGCTGGAACTTGTTGTACGCTGTTCAATCTGTTACAGGTCTTCCAGTACAGTCAACCTTCAAAACTTAAGCTATACATGCCATCAAAGGCTTCATTATGGTTTTCCTCAAATATTTACATGAATTAGCTCTTGATGCTTCCCTACTAAACTTGGAAGAGGAAAACAAAATGGTAGCAGATGCAGCTGACAGGCACAAGTCCTCATGGTAACGGACAACTGTGCTGCCCCAAACAGCACAAAAGAAGCCTGTTCTCCACACAGAGAAGTCTGAGTACATTATCGCCTGGCGCCGGCAGCAGTTCTCCCATAAATACATGAAGATTTCACCTAAACCATATTTTCATTAAGAAACCTAATATGAGCTATTTATCAGATGTCAGCAGCAAAATCAAGCATTTCATTCTTTAAATATCAGAAAGAGAAAAAAAGAAAAAATCACATTTTCAGTCTCCTCTCTTCTTTGAGCCACACCTCTGTGACAACCAAAGGGCTGAGATTCTTGAAACTAGAAAGGATTTAGATTTGTACTTGCAACTGCCTGCACATGGTTAAAATGTTCAAATCCCACAAGTGGCCTTGAAAATTTTAAGTCATAGCTACTAAGCAAATATCTTCAATTATTTGGTATCTTTTTTCTTTATCTTTTTTTTTTTTTTTTTTTTTTAATGACACCGTTAGTTTTATTTCAGTCTGGATTCTCTCTCAACATTCATACTACAACATTTAGTTAAGGAAACTCTGACAACACTGAACACACTTTAGCTATGCCAGGCATCATAAGCCTGTATGTAACCCAGAAGTGCTGCATATAGAAAGCTGTCAGAATTGAGAAACAGCATTTGTTTGAGCTGTGTTTAGCATTCTCAGAGTGAATCTGATGTTGTGTCAAGAGTGAAGAATTAGCAAGAGCTAAACATGAAAGGAAGAGAGCTTGCTTTGTTCCTAGTCCAAGAAAACATTCAGCATCACTACTTCCTAAATTGTATATGAATCCTGCCCCACTTTGTTATTCAAAGCCCTTAATGTGATGGATTTAAGGCAGAAACACCTCAAAATGCACCAGTGATAGATCTGCAACCATTAGATATTGTACTGTATCACCCCTGCAAACCCTGCAATGCCAGTTCTCAAGCTAATGATACGAAGCCAGCACAGAGGGGAGCAGTAGCTCCTTGAGCACTGATTTCTAAGACTTTGCATAAGCTAAGGTCACATGCAAAGAAAACAACATTCACAAAAAGGAAAAGCAGGGAAAGAATTAAACAGAAAACTCACAATAGCCGAAACCCAACAATGTATTTTGGCAGAAACAAGAAAAAAAAAATTTCTATCATGTAAGAAATAATAAGATGTGAAAACTTCTTCCACAGGTATTATCAGCCTTCAATCATGCAGCCCATGTGTTTTGGTGCTGGCTACAGGGCACGTCTGAGGCAGCACACATTTTCCTGTGCCCTGCGTTGTATGCTACAGCACAGCCTCAGTGATTCCTGCAATTGCACCTGCAGTAGTTCGGGCTGATGAACAAAATTCTTGCTTTCTTTAGAGGTTTCCCATATGCTCCTTCCCAGCAAAGCCCCTTTTGAGCTCAGAAACCACCCTCTGCGGGAAATGCAGGGCTGCAGGTAAGTTTCAACCTTAGCAGCCTGTGCACAAAGATTAATATTAGCAGAAACCTAGATAAAAGCTTGACTGTGACGAATGCCAGAAACATTTCTTATTTCCTCTTTCATTATGAAAAATTATTTTATCTTGACTTTTCAGAAATACAGTATGATTGCCCTTTCAATTAGCTCAGTGTTCTGTTATCCATTAGTACAGTACAAAATAACTGTAATGCATTGTACTGTCCCAGGGCTTTTTTCAAAGATGCTGATTTACAGCAGAAAAGGGATTTTATGTTTCTTGCCAGTTATAAAATTGCTAAGGTAAAGCCAGGAAGCAGATACGTTAGCATTCATTTCATCTGCAGCTCCTTCTATTTCCCAAAGAAGGCTGCAGCAGGCAGTTCAACATAAAAGAAAGTTATTAAAAATTCCACACCCTTGAAGCAATCTTCATAAAACCGATAACAAATTCAATTTTCAAGTTGCTTAATACAGCTTTCTCTTGACTAACACAGTTATCCTAACTTAAGGACCTTTTAAACTAATGACCTGGAAGGAATAGGGAATATTTCATGTGAATCTGTGCAAAATTTGAAGAACTGCTTCGTACTCCGATTTTCTGCATCTCTTAGTAGTAGTCCCTGAACATCCCTCTCTGCCATGGAAACTTCCAGGGAAAAAAAGGGTGATTCATAATGCAACACAAGTGATTAAGTACATTCAAACTCAGAAATATTAATAAGCTGCTGGTCACATACTTAAAACAAAGTCGTGCATGAGTAATGCCTTACAATTCCCATTCCAATGTTACAATAAGTAAAATACTTAAAGTTTACTTAATTAAACCACCTAGGATCAGAATATGTAAGAAATGAACTTCAGACTTCTGTTTTGGAGTTATGATCATTTACATTTTGCAGCTCTTTTTCAAATACAAAACTGAATTAAAAAAAAAAAAAACACAAACAAAACACCAAAAACTTTACAGGAAATAGTATCATAAACTTAAATTAAAACCTAGATTTACAGATTTGTCCAGTTTAGTGAATATCAGTTACACCACTGAGAAGATAGTTTCTAAAATCTTGCTTCCCTACACAAGAAAACACATATGTCAGTCTGCAAGAAGTCTAAAAGTCAAATGGAAGCTAAACATTTGTCTTTGTCAGCCCCACTGGAAGACAGTGACCTAGATTTCTAAAAAGCTTTGTGAAAAGCAGTCACACAGAGGCACAGAAAGATCGATCACACATGGTCCCAGGTGATGACACTCGCCTCACTACAGCCCCTCCTATTCCAGGCTAACTCACACCTGGCACAGCCCCACAGCAAAGAGGGGTTCAGCCTCTGAGCTAAACCAGCATCTCGATTGGCTGCCAGCATGTTTACATGGTCTTTACTGGCACATGCAGTCCATAAAAATAATTTGCTCAGAGTAGACTTTCCCATAACAGAAAGTCACAAGCACTGGAGATGACTTTCAGGCAAGCATAAGTGACAGACAAAACCCCCAACCAGCATCTTAGTAGAAAGCCTTCAAATTACCCAGTTTTGCCCAATATTCAAATTCCACTGTGCTACTTGCCGCTAGAGTTTAAAATGCCTGCACCCTGCCAGAGGGATGACCTGCTTAGTGAAGAGGCATAAGCAGTATTAAACAAACATGAGAAAAGGTAGTACTTTGCAGTAGAGTGTTCCCACAGTCCCCATCAAAGTCTTCCAGCCTCTCACATGCATGAACCCTTCTACACACCCTGGCTATTCCTTTTGAACTTCTGCTGGAGTATTAGTTCTGATTTTAGAACAAGCTTGAGTATTGATTAGTGAGAGAAAGGGGAAAAATCCAGCTTTGAAATGGGTCTTTTGAAGATGCTGCCTTCCATGTTCATGTAGATATCTGTAAATTTGGGAAATATTTGCAACATCATTCAAGTAACTGGATACAATTTTAACACATATAAAAGTTTCTGGTCTGGTTCTAGGGAGTGTTGCAGATTTGGATGAGCAAGTATCCACTTGGAATCTCATGCTATCTTTAAGAGCTACTTTTAAATCAAATTAACAGATAAAAATTAATTTGTATTTAAACTGCAGAAAATAGTTTCCTTCAAGTACTCACTTTTATAAATTGCATTTGCAACTTCATTATATGACTAAGCACAGTGTATGTTGCCAAATTCAGGAAGTAACACGTTCATACATTAATGAAACATATATCCAGGAATAGCTTTCATGACTCTGCACATTTTAATGTATACCATAGGGACATCGAGTAATATCTGGATATCTTTAACTCTAGAAATTACTGAAGATTCTTTGATTAGTTGGGCTCAAGAGCAATGTATGTTGTTACAACTAAGGCTCGGTCACACCTGGTGTCCTGAGTTCAGCAGCAGCAGTCATTTTTCTCCTTCTTAGTAGCTGGTGCAGTGCTGTGTTTTTGACTTTCAGCCTAGGAACAACGCTGATAACACAGATGTTTTTAGTTGTTGCTCAGTAATGTTTACTCTGACCAAGGACTTTCTGAGTCTCATGTTCTGCTACAGAGGAGGGGAAGCCAGCAGGAAGCAGAGACAGGACACCTGACCCAAACTAGCCAAAGAGGTATTCCATACCACAGCACAT